>PVHT020000254.1:0-27542 GCA_004024745.2 Catagonus wagneri | reverse complement strand
GGCGTGGCCGTGAGCTGTGGTGTAGGTTGCAGACGCGGCTCGGATCCTGCGTTGCTGTGGCTGCGGTGCAGGCCAGTGGCCACAGCTCCGATTGGACCCCTAGCCTGGGAACCTCCACATGCCGCGGGTGCGGCCATAAACCCGCGGCCATAAAATGACAAAAGGCAAAAAAAAAAAAAATAAAAAATAAAAATAAAGTTAAGGACAGATGTTTTCAATCTGGGGTGTTAGAAGTTCACAAAATGTTTATTTATTTATTTATTTACTTACTTATTTATTTATTGTCTTTTGTCATTTTAGGGCCGTACTCCTGTCATGTGGAGGTTCCCAGGCTAGGGGTCTAATTGGAGCCGTAGTCACCGGCCTACACCACAGCCACAGCAACGCGGGATCCAAGCCGTGTCTGCAACCTACACCACAGCTCACAGCAACGCCGGATCCTTAACCCACTGAGCGAGGCCAGGGATCAAACCGGCAACCTCGTGGTTCCTAGTTGGATTCGTTAACTACTGAGTCACAACGGAACTCCAAAATGTTTTTTTAATGAGTGATGGGCAATATATTAATGACTTTTTATATGGGTACCTATTTAAAAGAGGTATTTGAAATCAGCTGCTTCACTTTTTTAAAGTATGAAATTTTAAAACATATACAAATAAATTAGATATGCATGCAACCATCAGCCATATTTGTTAGATTTATATTTTTACATTTTCACTCCAAATTTTTTAAAGAATTAAAGCATTGTAGAAATAAAAACACCCAACCTCTTCTCCCCTCATCCTAGAGGTAACCACTAAGTCTGCATTAAGAACACAACATTCAGAGTTCCTATTGTGGCTCAGTGGTTTAAAAACCTGACTAGTATCCATGAGGATGCAGGTTCAATCCCTGGCTCATTAAGGATCCAGTGTTGCCACAAGCTGCTGTGTAGGTTGCAGATGTGACTTGGATCCCATGTTCCTAGAGACGTGGCATAGGTTGGCAGCTACAGCTCTGATTCATCCTCTAGCCTGGGAATTTCCATATGCCACAGGTGTGATCCTAAAAAGAAAAAAAAAAGGAACAAAACATTCTACTGAATATTTTTAAGAGAGTATGTGCTCAGGTCATATACATCAACAGGCATAAGTTCTAAAAATCATGTTAAGGGAAAAAAATAGAAGTTCCAAATCATTTCAGTATTTTGTAATTGAATGAAAATACCATTTAGCTACAATAGTATTGCTAAGACTAACCAAAACATCAAGTCGTGGAGTTCCCTTCATGGCTCAGTGGTTAACGAACCTGACTAGAATCCATGAGAATGTGGGTTCTATCCCGGGTCTCACCCAGTGGGTTAAGGATCCGGTGTTGCCTTGAGCTGTGGTGTAGGTCTCAGATGTGGCTCAGGTCACACATTACTTTGGCTGTAGCGTAGGCTGGCAGCTGTAGTTCCGATCAGACCCCTAGCCTGGAAACCTCCATATGCCTCAAGTGTGGCCTTAAAAAGAAAAAAAAAACACACAAAAAAAATCAGGTTGCTGTACTTTTTTATGAGTCATTTATTTTTATTTATACTAGCTTTATTTTCTTTCAAATTACAAAAAAGTATAATAAAACATGTAAAATAAAAAACGTTGAAGAATATAAAATCATCTATTTTCTTCCTATACAGTATAATTTTTTTGAAATATGTATTTCCAGACTGTTTTTTTTTAAGTTGCTTTATTCTTGATTGGAATTTGTTCAAGGATCAATAAGGATCAGAAGCCAGAGATTACTTTTATTTTTTTTATTTTGTGATTTTTATTTTTTCCATTATGGCTGATGTAGTGTTCTGTCAGTTTCTACTGTACAGCAAAGTGACCCAGTCATATATATATATATATATATATAATTTTTATCACATTATCCTCCATCATGTTCCAACACAAGTGACTGGATATAGTTCCCTGTGCTATGCAGCAGGATTTCATTTCTTGTCCAGAGATTACTGTGAAATAGTTTGTTTGGTAGAAAACTATTAAAATATAAAATTAATTAAGGAAGGAAATAGCTTTAAATGGATCCTTAGTGATGAAAGACTGAAATCAATATTTCAGTCCCCAGCTCTAGTCAGTTCTATAGATTTGAGGACATAATTTGTCCCACAGTCTGTGGTTGCAAAGATAAACATATGACCTAGACCTTGCTTCCAAGCATTTCACAGTTGTGGAGCAGAAATATAAGCAAATTGCAAAACAGCATAAAGATGTGGAACGTAAAAAGTTCTGGGAGAGAGACAGGATAGTATCTAATTCTGCTCAGTCTATTTCTTCCAAAGGTTCTGCCTCTAATATGACCAACATTTTCTGGCCTAGAGACCAGTTTGCACATAAAATTGCAATGTTCTTTTTTAACTGGTTTTGAGGCAGAGAAGAGCACGGTATCAGGCATGGATGGAAGGCCCTTGGCCTTCGAAGTAGGGCTTAGGCATCATCACTTCAGTTTTGTGTTATAGATACACAGTAGATGAGTTCTCAGATTTTGTATAAGGGAAGTGAATAATTTTTGTATAGAAATGAACCAAATCAGTGTGAGAAAGATAAATTAGGAGTTTGGGATTAACAGATACACACTATTGTATCTAAAATAGATAACCAACAAGGACCTACAGTATAGCACAGGGAACTCTACTCAGTATCCTGTATGACCAATAAAGAAAAGGAATCTGAAAAAGTACATGTATATGTATGTATATGTGAATCATTTCGCTGTACACCTGAAACTAACCCAACACTGTAAATCAACCATATTTTAAATAAAAAGAAATCTTTAGGAGTTCCCATTGTGGCTCAGCAGGTTAAGAACCTGACATCGTGTCCATGAGGATGCAGGTTCAATCCCTGGCCTCACTCAGTGGGCTAAGGATCTGGTGTGACTATAGTTTAGGCCTGCAGCTGCAGCTCCAATTCAACCCCTAGCCTGGGAACTTCCACGTACTACAGGTGTGGCCATAAAAAGAAAAAAGAAAAAACATTTTTTTGAAGTCTTTAGTAGATGGCAATATACTTAAAAAAAAATCAGGAATAACCACTAAGTCTTATTATTCCTTTATAACCGAAATATATATTTTATTAATTAATTATACATCCATTTTATTCTCAATCCTTAGCTTCAAAATAAGTTAGAAACCTTGATGTACACAGTTGAATATATTTCATACAAACCATCTAAAAACCTTGGTGTTCCCTTTGTGGCTCAGTGGTTAATGAAGCTGACTAGGATCCATGAGGATGAGAGTTGGATCCCTAGCCTCAATCAGTGGGTTACGGATCCAGTGCTTCCATGAGCTGTGGTGTAGGTCACAGACTCAGCTCGGATCTGGCATTACTCTGGCTGTAGCTGTAGCTACAGCAGCTGTAGCTCTGATTAGACCCTAGCCTGGGAACTTCCATATGCCGTGGGTGCGGCCCTAAAGAGCAAAATAAATAAGTAAATGAAATAAAAAAATAAAAACCTTATAACTCTCAGTCAATCCCTATTTGGGTGTATCAGGGCATCCAGAGTGCCTGGTGAACATTTGAAGCAGTTGGTTAATAACAATAATGATATTATTTTAGCAAAGATCTTATCATCTCTGATCTTTTCTTAACCCAGATGCCTTGCCTATGTCTCATTCCTAAAAGTCTCACTCTCTCATTTAACCCATGTTGTATGAGGTATATGCCAAATGGAAAAGAACAATGAGGGGGAGGGAGAAGGGAAAGGGAAGATGAGGAGGAGGGAGAAAGGGGAGACAGGCAGGAAGGAAAGGTAGGAAGAAAGAAGAAAAAGATGTGGAGCTAAACACATTCGAGCCAAAGTACCAACTCCGATACCTTTTAATTCAAAGAAGATATTTCATCTTTGAAAGTCAGTTTTCTCAACTGTAAGATGGGGATAATAATGCTTTCCCACTCAGGCTGTTGTAAAGAGGGTGGGGAAAGAGTACTGCCCTTTCATGTCCTCAGCTCTAATAAATAAATAACCAATCAGCAAGTAAATTGGGAGGGAAGAGACACTCTTGAATTAGATTTCAAGATAACGAGAACCTATTGCTTCTCCAGTTAAGTGTGTGCCTCCTTCTCTTGAGCCTGCTACTGTGCCTCCTATATATTCACTCTTTCTGCAAGAATCGAGCCCAAGAGTAATTGGAGGCATTCTGCATGTACCTCCTGAATGACAGACTTGGTCTTCATGTTGGAAGAGGAAGCTAGTAGCAGCGCCTATAATCCACGTGTGCCTGAGTGGCAGAAAAGACTGGTCCTGGTTAACATCAGGACAGTGAAAGCTTAGGAAAACACATGAGGAATGTTGAAAACCACTGTTAACTACAAGAGAGATGCAATAATCAGTTACAGAAGGATTCATTCTTAAATGTCTCGAGTCATATGGGAAGAGGGCTGAAAAAGAGAAGTTCAAACTAGGATGAAATTTGGCATTTTCTTCTCGTAACTATAAATTAAGTAATTCCAATGACTGTAATATTTTTAAAATCAGGTCACTAGTAAAAAGAACATGTTTATATTCTGTCTGTTGAATGCTTTTATAGCCAAGAGAGTGCCGTTGATATTTGAGACCAGCTTAATCTTAGGGACAAGGTAGAGATTTCATTCAAGGGATTTATTTGGGTCCCCCCCCCTTGGGAATTTAAATCATTTCTCTATCCTAAAGTTTGTGGATGCCTTTCTAGGCCACTTAATAGGTATTTAGTCAGGCAGTCTCAAAGAAGTTTTCATGTAAGGTAATTTCATATTTTAATAACAAAAGGTATAATCTCATATCAGTTACATGTTTAATCACTGGCCATTAGTACTTAGTCACTAGTTCTTAGGGAGCAGTTAGTTTTCTGCAAAACTTAAGCTCCTTCATAATTATCAGACTCCTGATTAAATATCATGGGATAAATATATATTTATGTGTGCTCCCTTCTGAAACCCCACTAAATGGGCAGGAAACCAATGAGAGAAAGAGAGAAGAGCAGGAAAACAAAAAAGATAAAAGAGAATTGGAGCATCTTTCTGGGAAATCTGACTTCTAAATAATAGGAATTCCATAAAGAAATCAGAGAAAAGGAGAAAAGCATTGAACAAATGATTCAAAATAATTTCCCAAAACTAACTGACAGGAGTTTCCAGACTAAAAGGTCACACCACACTGAAAGAAGATGCCTAGCACTATGGGAAGGAAAAAAAAAATCACATAAATGCACATAGCTGAGAAACTTCAGAGCACTGGCTATAGGAAAGAGATTCTGAAAGCATCTGAGGGTGGGAGGATGAAAAGAGAAGAGAAAAAAGAAAAAAAAGGGTCATGTACTAAGAAGCATGAATCAGAATACATCAGATGTTTCAGCTCCACAGCTGATTATCTGGAACATGGTAGAACAATCCCTTCAAATTTTAAGAACAAAGCATGTGAAATCTAGAATTCTATACCCCATCTAACTATACTTAGTGTGATGGTAAGAATTTGGACACTGTCATGTTTGGATCCACAAGGTCTCAGAGTCTGCCTTTCGAGCAGTCTCACAGGCAGCTGCCAGAGGACATGCTCCACCAAAAAGAGGAGAGTAAAGGAGGAGGACATCTCAGGATCCGAGAATGAGGGATCCCATCTGGAAGGAAGGCACAGGGGGTTTCCAGGATGATGTGATGGGAAATCCCAGGTAGGCCCCAAGAAGCAGGTGGAGAAGCCATGCTGCCAGAGTGGAGGAACAGGATAGAAGGTGTGTCTTCAAGAGGATGAGGAAGCTGACATATAATCCAAGGTGTTGGAATATATTAAGAGGAAGGTGGTCTTTGTAAAGTGACACAGCAGGAATTAAACACCCGTACATAGAAAACTAAGTTAACAACAAAAAAGATGGAACTATAACTACCTAGAGAACAAATTTGTGGAAGAAAGTAATTATAATCAGGATATTGATGGAGTTCAGGGCAGGAGACCCCAAACTAGGGTACCTTGGCATATTGGATATTTTAAGCTGAAAGAATTGAGAAAACAGCAGAAGCAGGAAAGTCTCTTTGACCTTCCCCAGCCCTTCTCCTTTGAAGCAGGTCACGAGATCCTCATTTGAGCGTTGCCCTCCCTAAATCTGCAGGAAAGGAGGATCCTTATTTCCAAGACCTAGAAACTAAATGCACAGGGTTTGCTAAGTTTTCCCCAGTCACTACACTGACCTCACACGTTTGCCCTATCATGTTTCTCCACAGCCATCCACTCGTCATCAAACCTAGAATAAAAGCATTCAGGTGTAGGTTTTCCCGCTGTGGTACAACGGAATCTGCAGCATCAGGACTCAGGTTCAATCCCTGGCCAGCACAGTGAGTTAAAGGATCCCTATGCAGCTGTGGCATAGGTCGCAATTTAGACTCATATCTGATCCTTGGCCCAGGAGCTCCATATGTCTTGGGGTGGCCCTCCACCCCCTGCAAAAAAAAAAAAATTTTTTTTGAAGTCAGGTTTAACTACTTCTTCAGTTGCTTTGGGAGACTGACCTGAGAAAACATTTGTAAGGTTGATGTCAGAGAATGTTTTACCTATGTTTTCTTCCAGGAGTTTAATGGTATCTTGTCTTATATTTAAGTCTTTAAGCCATTTAGAGTTTATTTTTGCACATGGTGTGAGAGTGTGTTCTAGTTTCATTGATTTGCATGCAGCTGACCAGGTTTCCCAGCAATGCTTACTGAACAGACTGTCTTTTTCCCATTTTATGTTCTTGCCTCCTTTGTCAAAAATCAGTTGACCGTAGGCATCTGGGTTTATTTCTGGGTTCTCTATTCTGTTCCATTGGTCCGTATGTCTGTTTTGGTACTGGTACCACACTGTCTTGATTACTGTGGCCCTGTGATATTGCCTGAAGTCTGGGAAAGTTATGCCTCCTGCTTGGTTTTTGTTCTTTAGAATTGCTTTGGCGATTTTGGGTCTTGTGGTTCCATATAAAATTTTGGATTGTTTGTTCTAGTTCTGTGAAGAATGTCTTGGGTAATTTGATAGGGATTGCACTGAATCTGTAAATTGCTTTGGGTAGTATAGCTATTTTTACAATATTTATTTTTCTGGCCCATGAACATGGAATATCTTTCCATTTCTTTGTATCTTCTTTGATCTCCTTGATTAATGTTTTGTAGTTTTCTGCATATAGGTCTTTCACTTCCTTGGTCAAGTTTATTCCCAGGTATTTGATTTTTTGGGGTGCTATTTTACAAGGTAAAGTATTTTGGTATTCTTTTTCTAATATTTCATTGTTAGTATACAGAAATGCGATTGATTTCTGAAGGTTAACCTTATATCCTGCCACTTTGCTGAATTTGTCTATAAGTTCAAGTAATTTTGGGACTGAGTTCTTGGAGTTTTCTATATAAAGTATAATGTCATCTACATAGAGTGACAGTTTTACCTCTTCTCTTCCTATTTGGATGCCTTTTATTTCTTTTGTTTGTCTGATTGCTGTAGCTAGGACCTCCAACACTATGTTGAATAATAGTAGTGAGAGTGGGCATCCCTGTCTTGTTCCGGATTTTAGTGGGAATGCTTTCAGCTTTTCTCCATTGAGTATTATATTTGCCGTGGGTTTATCATAAATGGCTTTTATTATGTTAAGTAATGTTCCCTGTATTCCCACTTTGGTAAGACTTTTGATCATGAATGGATGTTGGACTTTGTCAAATGCTTTTTCTGCATCTATTGAGATGATCATATGGTTTTTGACTTTTCTTTTGTTAATGTGGCGTATGACATTGATTGATTTGCATATGTTGAACCATCCTTGTGCACCTGGGATGAATCCCACTTGGTCGTGGTGTATGATCTTTCTGATATGTTGTTGGATTTGGTTGGCTAAAACTTTGTTGAGAATTTTTACATCTATATTCATCAAAGATATTGGCCTATAGTTCTCTTTTTTCATGGTGTCTTTGTCTGGTTTTGGAATTAAGGTGATGTTGGCATCATAGAAAGTCTTTGGGAGTGTTTCAAAGCAACAGAAATAAAAGCAAAGATCAACCAATGGGACCTAATCAAGCTGACAAGCTTTTGCACAGCAAAGGAAACCAAAAAGAAAACTAAAAGGCAACTTACAGAATGGGAGAAAATAGTGTCAAATGATGCAACTGACAAGGGCCTAATCTCAAAAATATGTAAACAACTTATGCAGCTCAACAGCAAAAAAAAAACAACAACCCCATTGAAAAATGGGCAAAGGACCTAAATAGACAGTTCTCCAAAGAAGAGATGCAGATGGCCAACAAGCACATGAAAAAATGCTCAATATCATTGATGATTAGAGAAATGCAAATCAAAACTACTACGAGATACCACCTCACACCAGTCAGAATGGCCATCATTAACAAGTCCACAAACAACAATTGCTGGAGGGGGTGTGGAGAAAAGGAAACTCTCCTGCACTGTTGTTGGGAATGTAAGCTGGTACAACCACTATGGAAAACAGTATGGAGGTACCTTAGAAAACTATACATAGAACTACCATATGACCCAGCAATCCCACTCTTGGGCATATACCCGGATAAAACTTTTCTTGAAAAAGACACCTGCACATGTATGTTCATTGCACCACTATTCACCATAGCCAAGACATGGAAACAACCCAAATGTCCATCGACAGATGATTGGATTAGGAAGATGTGGTATATATACACAATGGAATACTACTCAGCCATAAAAAAGAATAAAATAATGTCATTTGCAGCAACATGGATGGAATTAGAGACCCTCATACTGAGTGAAGTAAGTCAGAAGGAGAAAGACAGATACTATCTGATATCACTAATAACTGGAATCTAACATACTGCACAAATGAACCTTTATGCAGAAAAGAAAATCAAGGACTTAGAGAACAGACTTGTGGTTGCCAAAAGGGTGGGGGAGGGAATGGGATGGTAGGGGGGTCTGGGGTTAATAGCTGTAGATTGTTGCCTCTGGGCTGGAAAAGCAAGAAGATCCCACTGTATAGCACTGGGAACTATGTCTAACCACTTGTGATGTGTAACCCTGTCACCACGCTGTACAGCTGGGTATAATGTAAAAAAACAAACAAACAAACCAAAAAAAAACTACTTCTTCAGATCTTCATTTCCTTATGGAGGCTCACATGTCATGTAAAACATATTAAATAAATTTGTATGCTTTTCTCCAATTAATCTATCTTTATAAGTTTAACTTTCAGCCTCAACTAAGGATCTTAAAAGGATCAAGGAGAACTTTTTCCCTCCCCTAAAATATACTTCATGGGTCAGCTGTGAATAATATTTAAACAACCAGAGTAAAGAAAACTGAATACTGATTTATTAAAAATGAGGCAACATCTGTACTAGGTGAAGAGGGTAACTCTGTGTTTGAGGGGCAGATGGGCAGGGGCTAGAAATAGCAAATTGATCAATAGTATATAAATTGAATAAAATATCATTAAATGAATATTATCTGGAAATATGTTAGAGGGAGTTCCCATTGTGGCTCAATGATAATGAACCCGACTTGAACCCATGAGGATGCAGGTTTGATCCCAGGCCTCACTCAGTGGGTTAAGGATCCATCATTACTGTGAGCTGTGATGTAGGTCCCAGACATAGCTTGGATCTGGTGTTACTGTGGCTGTGGTGCAGGCCAGCAGCCGCAGTTCCAATATGACCCCTAGCCCAGGAACTTCCATATGCCATGGGTGTGGTCCTAAAAAGACCAAAAAAAAAAAAAAAAAACAGAAAAGAAAAGAAAAAATATGTCAGTAAATGCTGGGAAAAAAAAATCTAAAAGTTGAAAGTAGTTTCTGAGGAGCAATAAGCAGGAAAAGGAAGGGAGAGAAGATTGCTCTTTTTAAATCTTAAGCCACTTTAAATATTTGACTTTTTAAGTTATGTCCGTTTATAGCTTTAAAAATAAAAGTTTAATTTAAAAAGTAGAAAAAAATGACATCTTTAGAGACATTTAATATATAAATAATGATAGATGAACATTTCTTCAATGGGTAACCTAGGAAAATAAGTATTGAACAGGTCAGACACTGGTGACTTCCTGCTGGCACATACTAAAGGCATAATGATTCATATCTAACAATACTATTAGAACACTTTCTGAGATAATAACATTTTCACCTCAAATACCAACACTGTGTAATTGTTCTGCCAAAAGTATGTGGTACTTCTAGCTAAGTGTCCTATTTGCACCTAGCAGCCCACCTGTCTGGCTGCTACACGGCCAATTTAGGTGTGAACAGGGAATAAAAAGAGTGTTTTCATCATTCATTGTCATCATAGCATATTTTGTCACAATTGTTCCAATTTAATCTCACATTCATTGCAATAAGAACTAACACAGAGCTGGCATTTAGTTAACTCTGCTGTAAATGCCAAAACAAAATTTTGGCATGGTGAGAACTATGGGTATTTTGATGAAGACTTTCTGGTGTACCATCCTGGTAAGTTTTGGGGTTTTTTGGTTTTGTTTTGTTGGGTTTTTTTTTCTCCTTTTTTGGCTGCACTTGTGGCATGTGGAAGTTCCCAGGCCAAGGATCAACTGGAGCCACTGCAGTGACAACACCAGATCCTTAACCTGCTGCACCTCAAAGAAACTCCCTGGTAAGTTTAAATGACTGCAAATTATAGATATTTTGGTGACATTATTTCAGAGCACTTAGAACTCAAAAGACCTATTGCTGAATTATTAATAATTGATGTTTTATACAGATAAGATAGCCATATAAATTTATCAGCACTCTGCAGAAGAGGAAGAAATGTAGCTTCTGTCTCTTTTATCAGTCTGTTTTCATGTGGCTGGTGATAATTCTCTCCAAGCACACAGGAAAGCTTGGATATAACAATGAAAAACAAAGACTAATCTGTTTCTTTTCACAGTCCGGGCTCACCTACATCATTCAGCCTATATAATAAAGTCATATTCATTTTACATTCTCATTTGGATTCAGCTATAATTACTGAGCAATAGAGCCTATTAAGGGACAGTGGCTTCCTAGGATTTGCTGGAGGAAAGAACTCTCTCCTGTGGCAGAATCAGGACTACTGCTGGCATATCCAACAAGTTCTCAGTTGTCTGGGCAGATAAACGGAAGTCGTTTTCAGGCTAGAATCAAAGAGTAGAGTCTCACTGTTTTAAGTCAATGGAAAACTGAACCTCTTAAATTTTAACTAAGAAATGGAAGAGAAAGTTTAAAATCTTTGCCATAACATCTCTGGACCACATACAAGGTGTAACAGTGGTTGCGTCTAAGGAGGAGGATTTGGTGGGTGGAGGTTAGGAGAGACAGGGGAGGAGCTCAGGATAGGGGGATAGGGGCTTCTTCTTACTACCTAGTTCTTGAAATTGGCACCATAAATTATGGCACAAAAATTTTTAAACTAGTTTTTTTAAATGCTACATGTGAGGGCATATCTATAGTCTTATTATCTTCATATATTTGTCCTCAGACATCAGTGTTGCCTCTTAGCACAGCAATTACAATAGTTTCTGTTCAAGACCAGTGGGTAACATTGTATTTACTTTCACATATTCCATAGCTTTTCTCTTATGAGTACATCACAGCTTCTCCCTAACTTCCTTTGGTTTCTGATGTGTGTGTGTATATATGTGTTCACAGCTCAGAGCTGAATGTTTATGCTCCCTAAAAGTCTTCCAAGTTTCATTTCTTTGGGGGATATCGTGTGCAATGACAATTAGCTATCAATGAAGAGAAAAGAAATGCAGGAAGATAGACTAATAGATTTAAAGGGAACTGTAAGAAGTAATACAAATAAAGACCAGCACCCTTAAAGGCCCTGAAGTTGTATTTCTAGCTGCAATAGATGTCTAAAAATTGGTATACTTTCATCTGTTAATAAAGATATTTTCTTTATTTGCCCATCGCAAGATTGTTGACATTACCCCTTCCAGCACTTCCGAAGCCCCCGCCACTTTATTTACCTGTATTTAAATAATCCACTCTCTAATACCTTAGGTTAATATTAATGAGCTGAGAACTTACAGCAAGCAAGTCTAGTAGCAGATTTTTTATTCTTCTCACACAGAGTCTCAATTTTTTTAAAAACTCTCTAAATGTTCAATACCAAACTAATTTTCAAAAGATAAAAGCATTAACCGAAAGTGATACTAGTCCTCCAGTTTCCCTGCTGAGACTGTGTTTATATGATTTCTAGCAGCTGATTAAAAATTGGGAAAATATAAAGGTAGCTATCCAGTATCAAATAATTGACTAAATTTTCATGAGCTTTTGTTTTGTGAGCTCTTTGCTTGTTTTTAAATAAATTAACTAGTTAAGTCGGGAAGTCCAAATGTGTGTGTACTTATAAATTCTTAAATATTTTCATGCATATCATGTAAATAACTCTATCTTCACTATATTTTCTGAGAAAACAGATATTCCTCTATAAACTCTTAAATCTGGAGCACTGTGGAAAAAATACAGTGGGGGCCCTATTTTACGGGACTATGATTATAATTAACAGCATTTCTCCCTCTTTTCCTGTTTGTCGCCATGTCCTGGAGTTGAGTACTTACCTCCCACGTATTCCATGAACCTGAAGTGTGTGCCTGGCCCTTCCAGGGCAGATTTGCTCCCAATGCATACATGTCACTTGCCTGGGTTCTTCTTTTCTGCTTGTGAAGCATCAAAGGTTTCATCTTTTTCTTCCCTAGTTGGCGCCTCTGTTCTGTCTGTGCTCACCAGAGTGGTGGGTTAGAAGCCCTCTGTTTGTTGTGTTTGGCCCAGTGCAGACTCTCTAGGGGTCCTTTATTCCTTCCTCCCCCTTCTCTCAGGCATATTCTCTTTCATCCTCCCTCCAGGCCCAGCTTCACTGGGTAGCTGGTTTTTCTCTTTTGATTTATGCCTGGGGTAAAAGCAGCTGTCTTTTACAGATAAGAACCAGAGAACAGAGATATCAAATAGACATGAAGAATAACCTAGGAAAGACAAAAAGCCTCTTTCCCTAAAAATAGCTTTGTCATTAGCTCTTTTTATGCAGAACACTCGGATTTATTTCCCCCATCCCTCTATTTGAACAAACCTAGTCAGTCAAACTACCTCACCTGAAGTAAGGCTGTTTTTACCAAAGTAATGCAGTATAAAAAGTAGCTGACTTGACTCTTCTTCATTTTTCGTAACTGTTAAAATTATAGTCGTACAATAAAAAGGAAGTGCTTTTGCTCAAATAGAAAGTATAGGATGAAAGGAAGAATCAGGAGAAAAGGAACTGTGAACACCAGGAGACTGGAAAGACAAGTCAAGGAAGCTAGAAATCAAGAGGCAAATATAATACATGGCTAGAGTCTGTAGATGTAAGTTAATCCCTACATCTAGACCCACAAAGTAAAAGCTGCCCCAGTGGCCCAGCCCAGGTCACAAATCGAAACCTAAGTCTGCCCACACTTACGGGAAACCGTTATCAAGGAAACCTAATGTACACCAATCACCATCCTCCAGCTCAGGACCTCCTGTTTCCCAATGCCTTCTTCTAATGATCTATAAAACTTGCTCTTGCCCAATACTTGGAAACTGTGGGTGAGGCACCAAACTCTCCAGATCCATGGATTGTTGCTCTTCAATAAAGGGCATCAAATTTATTAATTTTTTTAGTTTGTTTTATGACTATATAGTAATGTTTGATGTCCTTTATTCAAGGGAATATATATATATATATACATATATATATATGTGTGTGTGTATATATATATATATATATATATATATATATATATATATATATATATATATATATGTTTGGGCAGGAAGGATTAAGTCAGGGTTGAATGGTTCCATTCATTGAGCGGAGGAGACCCCATGACTCAAAAGTATAAGTGAAGTGGCAGCTTGTATCTTCCCTCTGTGGAGCAGTGGCCCCAGAAAATACAGCTATAGAAGAGATAGCCTCTGGGGTGAGGATGGCCCCTTAAGGGCAGAGTTACATCACAAATGCACATGCGGCCAGAACTGGCCTCTCTTCTCTGTCTGTAAATATGCAAATTATAATGTACTAAAAAGGCTAATACATACTCTGCCTAGGCATTAAATGCAGTGGGCTGTGTTGTCAGATAGCCAGGGTTAAGACACTGTCTGCCTGCCAGGTACGATTTCATGATGTAAGATGTTGCAACTCCGTGTATGATCAGCAAGTGAACAATGTTGGCCTTCACCTGGGAGCTGGTTAAAAATGCAGAATCTCAGGTCCCACCCCAGGCTTATTGAATCAGAATGTGTTTATTAACCAGACACCTGGGTGATTTTTTTGCACATGAAAGTGAGAAATAACAATCTACGCATGCCCCAACCTCCTCATTTACAAAATAGGAGTACTAGTACTTACTCCTAGCATTGTGGGCATGAAATGAGGAATACATGCAGAGGGATAGCAAATTTCCGAAAAGATTAGTCATAAAATATGGTTTAAGATTCTGAAATTGAATTCTATGCTCCAGTGTGCACACAATTAAATGTAACCAAAGCTGGGTTTTAATTCTAAATGCTAACTGACTTTTATGACCATTTCCCCAAATGAAATAGTCATTTAAAAATGAGTGGTTTCAAAAGGGCCATCCATACTAATTGCTTAGCTAAGCAAGTCACTTCAGTTTTCTGGAAATTGGTTTCCATATCTGAGCCTAAGAGCCCCTCAGCTAAGTTCTTTTCTAATTTTAAACTTTTACTTTATTGTATTTGCTATGAAAACCAATACTCTTACTCACTGATTAATTTGAAATGTCATAAATTAGATGGAATAGTTCTTAGTTTTTCTAATTTATGAGTATTATAACTTATAAGGAAGAGAAAAGAACAAAATAGGAAGTATGGCCAGATTAAGAAATAAAACCTAAAGAAGGGACTGAGTGGAATCTTGTGGATCTCTGATTTCTTTTCTATAAATATAAGATCTCTAAAGCTGCATGCATTTAAATAGTAAGAAGTCAGTGATTTTTTTGTTTTTCCATTATAGCTGGTTTACAGATTTCTGTCAATTTTCCAACTGCACAGCGTGGTGACCCGTTTACACATACATATATAGATTCGTCACAAGTGATTAGACATAGTTTCCGATGCTATACAGGAGGATCTCCTTGCTTTTCTATTCCAAAGGCAATAGTCTACAACTGTTAACCCCAGACTCCCATACCATCCCACTCCCTCCCCCACCCTCTTGGCAACCACAAGTCTGTTCTCCAAGTCCATGATTTTCTTTTCTGTAGAAAGTTTCGTTTGTGCATTATATTAGATTCCATATATAAGTGATATCATATGGTATTTGTCTTGAAGTCAGTGACTCTTAAACATCACGATGCATAAAAATCACGTGAGCCTCTGGTTTAAAAATACTAATTCCTAGGATCCCATCCCTGGAGATTCTGATTTAGTCTGAAGGATGAAGCCCTGGAATTTGTATTTATAACAAACACTCCAGGGAATTACACTGTGGGCAGATCACAATTTGAGAAGCACTGTGCTAGGTGATTTTTATGTCAAACACAACTTGATTTTTGCGTGTTAGATCATATAATATAAACCTATTTTTTACTCACAAATGTTTATAGGCATCACATACTGCTGTACATAGGAAGAACTACTGTCATCTGGGAAATATGAATATGAATTTCAACTCTGATACCAGTTCATGTTGGGCATGATAAGTAACAGTTAAGCAATAATTTAATGTCTATGTTTCTCTTTATCCTTAACTGCAAGATAGGACTGACCTGAAGCTCTTCTTCTAAGGAGGACATAAAATAAGCATTTCAGAACTCAAAAGCAACTTTAAAACATCATGTTGATTACCTTACTTCTTAAGCTCATGATTCTTTTCCAGTTTATAAAGTTCTTGAGGGCAGGGGCTGTACCTTTTAAATTTCTTTCAGTAGATGGCTAATTTTTTTCTGCCTATATGACATCCCTTCCCCCCTATTTTGATAACAGAATCCCAGTTTTCCTTTGAGAAACTTCTGTTCTTGCATTCTCTGTCCATACTGTTAGTGGAGAGAAAAGTGGGTCAAGCATGGGTCCAGCTGTGTACTCATGACCACCCATCTAAGCAAGTCAGAGCTTCTCATTCGTTCCCGCAACTGTGATTGGTTCAGGAATTTGTAAGTGACTTAAGTCTAGCCAATGGAAGAAAGTCCCAGAACTTTTGCTGAAACATTGGGAAAATAGCTCTCTTTTTGAAGTAGCTACACCTCCAGCTAAGCACAACCTGGAGCAAAAGAAAGCCTGGCTGAAAACCAAGCCAGGCTTGCAAAAGAAAACAAAGCCAAGAGTTTGAAAGAGTAATACATGTCTGATGACCTTGTTAATCACATATAGACTTTTCCAATACAAGAAATAGACTCTCACTCTCTCTCTCATTACTAGGCAATTATCATGCAGTTGGTTTTTTTCAACAAGTGTTGACTAATTTGCTTGCTAATGAAATAAAAATCCTTAGTCACAGATGACAAGGCAAGGAAGTTGTTCAAGTTCATCATTGCAGTGTTTTGGCTATTTATTCAAAAATAAGAATATATGTGTGTGTATATATATATGTGTGTGTGTATATATATATATAAAACTGAGATGGTTTTTAAATTTAATCAGCAGAGCAATCCCAAACCTCTTGTATACTACTAGGCAGTAAATTTAGGCACGATCCATAAATTATCATTCTTCTTTGTACAGTTTGCCAAATAATTCCCTTACTTGTGACCAAAAACCATTCAGTTTGAAGGGTGAGTCAGGGCCTATTTATCTGGTTCTTGTTTAAAATCTCAAAACTCAGAGCTCTCTGTTCTCTTGTTTCTTATTATTCGTGAGATCTGGAAACCGTCATTTGGGAGTTCCTGCATCTGTAAGAATCAACACAAGAAGTGGTTCATTTATAAGTAGACTTGAGGTTTTCCTCTTTGTTCTTATAGAATATTTTAAAATTAAAAGGATGGCTTCAAGTGAACAACTCTTTATTCTTTTAACATGCTGCCATCATGTGGTTGCTTTGCTTATTCACATTCAAATGTTTCAAATATAACAATGTTTACAGTGACCCCTTATTCAACAACATGCAAAGGAAGAATGTCCCCCCCACAACTAAAAGTGAATAGAATTCATTTTTCCAGTAAGCTCAGTGTAGAGTGTGGCAGGAAACATGTATAAATTGCCAGAGTTGTGAAATATACGTGTAATTTGCCAAAATGCAGGATGGACTATGGTAGGAACCTAAAAAGACAGATTAAGTACAAAGGAGACTCAGAGGCGAGAATCAACTGTCTTAGACTAGGTCTGTTTTTAAAAATCTTGAGTTCCCTAGCAGATAAGCAGGTTAAGGATCTGGCATTGTCACTGCAGTGACTTAGGTCACTGCTGTGGCCTGGGTTTGATCCCTGGCCGGGGAACTTCAGCATGCCTTGAGTTCAGCCAAAGGAAAAATCTTATGGCTGCAATTTTAATAAAGCTATTTAATAAAATTTGACACTAGTTATTTATACTGCTAATTCTTTGCAACATCTCAGCAGTCATCTCCATTTCAATCTGGAGGTTATTTAGACCAATAAAGAATTTGCCATATGTCTCAGGGATCTAAAAGCAAAAATGGTGCTCTTTGCTCATAGTCTGGTGTAAAAATACCTTGGACTTGTAGAGCACTATGTAATTTATTCTATTGTTTTTGAGTCCTGTGAAGTAGAGAATGAAGAATTAGAGAAGATTCCATCAAAATTTTCTGAGTCTACTACATTTCTTTACTGTATTTTATTTTAAACAAAGGTGCTAAAAAAATTGGTTTCATTTGATTGGATGAATCCCTATGAAAATACTCATGAGTTCTGAGATTTGTATATGATTTCCTATAATCAAAGGAAAATTCAGTAAAATGAATAGGCTTAAGTTCTATTGCAACATTGTCAAAATGTTTTCAGAGTAAGTTTTAGTGCCTAGAGCAAATTAGAGAAGCTGTGCTTTTTAAAGTAACCAAAAATAATGCTTTTAGTGCTACATACAGGACATATACCTACCAAATTCTACATATATTTAATTGCATAGATCATCTGCAAGTTATTCTTTAAAAATGTTATTACCATGGATTATGTACAGAAGTCTTCTCAGGCCTGCCCACATTTGGAAATGTCATTATCTCAGACTCCTGGCCCTTGGCACTACTTTCCTCCCAAATTAGAAGCCAGTACAGCGGAAAGAGTCTCTTCCAGTCTTCTTTCTTCCTCCCCTAAACACAAATTGTTATCAAGCTTAGCAACAAGATTAATGTTGGTTGTGTCCTTCTCAAAATTCATATGTTGAAGTCTTTATCTGTAGTACCTCCAAAAGGCCTTATTTGGAGATAAGATCTTTATAGAGATATGCAAATGCAAGTGAGATCATTTGAATGGGACCTAATCCAATATGAGTGTTGTCCTCATAAAAATGATAAATTTGGACCCAGAGACATGTAGAGAGAAGACAGCCATCTACAAGCCAAGGAGGGAAAACCTTCCCTCACAGGCCGCAGAAGGAACTGCCCCTGCTGACACCTTGATCTTGGGTGTCTAGTCTCCTGGACTGTGAGACTTTCGATTTCTTTTGTTAAGCTACTGAGTTAATGGTACTTGTTTATAGCAGCTCTAACAAACTAATACAATTAACGTGGGATAAAAGAGTTATATTAACTTTGTTCTAGGCCATGTGTATATTTCTGGCTAGCCGTTAACTTAGTTGTTATAATTCTAGAAAACCCAAAAACAATAAGTGATTACTTTCATCTAGAAAATGTTAGTCTGTTAAATCATTTTTGAGAAAAAGTAAGCTGATGGAAAGAGGTCGTATCACTTTAAAATCAGAGTATTATACAGGATTAAAAATTGGTACTTTCAGTACTTCGCATCGTAGCTCAGTGGAAATGAATCTGACAAGTATCCGTGAGGACGCAGGTTCAATCTCTGCCCTCGCTCAGTGGGTTAAGGAACCAGCATTGCTGTGAGCTGTGGTGCAGGTCACAGATGCAGCTCAGGTCTGGCGTTGTGATGTAGGCCAGCGGCTACAGCTCCAATTTGATTCCTAGCCTGGGAACCTCCATATGTCATGGGTGCAGCTCTAAAGAGTCAAAAAAATACATAAAATAAAATAAAATAAAAATTGGTACTTTCAGGCATAAGTTACGGCTTTGGCAGCTATTTCTTCACCTTCACCTTCTTCATCCTCCTTTTTCCTATCACAGCCAAACTCTGACCAGAGGAGCAATTATTTTCCTCTATAGCCTTCAATATTTCAGACTGAGAGAAGAAATCAAGTATAGATCTGGATTTTCAATTGGCAGTCTTTTAAAGACCTCTGCCCAGAGAAGGAGAAAATCAGTTGAGAACTACTGATAGCACTTGTCAATCTTTTTGGCCATCTAAAATCTAAACACCCTTCCAATCACGGAGCCTCTATGTTATGGGGCAGAGCCCGGCTGACTACATAGGATGTGCATGCCTGATACTGGTTTCTGTAACATCCTTTCAGGTAAAGCATAGACACCAGACCTAGGCCACAGACTGGACAGAGCCTGGACTAACTAAATCAAATACTATGCTATCCCAAAGAAGCAGGGATTTCTGCAAATTTATGCTAAAGAAGCCAACATCAGCCCCATCCATTTTCTGTGGTAACAGGAGCAGCTGTTTTAGCAGCAGCCCCCTGGGTCCATTATCAGTAGTGATGAAACCCACAGAGGAGAACACTCAACAACTGCAATGGACTCACAATTCTGTAACATAACTCTAACCACTATTCATGGATGAATAAGCGAGTATAATTTCCTCCATGGATTCTGAAACTACCTCATTTGTGTTTAAATCATCCATCATTTCTGTTGCTTCCGATTAAAAACTCTGACACAAAGAACATTTGTATTGCTAATTTATATTTTAATAAATACAGAGTTCTCTATTTTTCTGAAATGCAGAAGAGAAGATGATCATTAAGAATTCCTTCAAATTTTTCTTTTTTATTACTTTAAGATTAAAAACCTTCTGTTTTGATTTTTGACCATTACTTAGCCTTTATTTTACATAATTCTAAAACCTATGTAAAACTTATTTTTATGATACCTATATAGAAACACTTGCAAATATTAATAGATAACTAATAAAAACAGAAAGACAATTAGTCCTTAAACATATGAAAAGATAGCCAGCCTTATTCACAATGCAATTTCAAACAAGATACTGTCTTTCATCTGTCAAATTGGTAAAACCCAAAAAGTATGATAATTCACTGTGCTGCAATGAGTATAGGTAAACAAGCCCTTTCATATTGCCTGTGGGACTATAAACTGGGACAGCAATTTTGGAGGGGTGAAATTTAGAAACATCCATCGAGATCACACATGCACCTACCCGTTGAAAGCAACTCTAACTCTAGAAATTGGTGCTCTGGATGGATACATGCACAAAAGAACAAAGATAAGCAGCATTATTTACAATAGCCAAGACATGGAAGAAACCTAAATGTCCATTGACAGAGGAATGGATAAAGAATATGTGATACGTGTATACAATGAGATACTACTCAGTCATAAAATAATGAATATTGTGATTCCATAACAGAATTCTACAACAGAATAATGCCATTTACAGCAACATGGATGCAACTAAAGATTATCATTTTAAGTGAAGTAAGTCGGACAGAGAAAGACAAATATATAATATCACTTATATGTGGAATCTAAAAAAAATGATACAGAAGTTCGCAGCGGAAATGAATCTGACTAGAAACCATGAAGTTGGGGGCCTTGCTAAGTGAACTGGAGATCTGGCTTTGCTGTGAGCTGTGGTGTAGGTTGCAGACATGGCTTGGATCTGGTGTTGCTGGGGCTGTGACGTAGGCCGGCAGCTGTAGCTCTGATTCAGCTCCTAGCCTGGGAACCTCCATATGCCACAGGTGCAGCCCTAAATAAAAGTAAAAAAATAAATAATAAGTATTAAAAAATGATACAAATGAACTTACAAAACGGAAATAGACTCATACACATAGAAAACAAACTTGGAGTTTCCAAAGGGGATAGTGGGCAGGGAGGGAGGGAGATAAATTAAGAGTTTGGAATTAACATGTCTTACTACTATATATGATAGGTAAACAACAAGGACCTACTGTATAGCACAGGAAACTATACTCAGTATCATGGAATAATCTATAATGGGAGAGTCTGAAAAAGAATATATATATGTAAAACTAAATCGCTTTGCTATACACTTGAGACATTAACACAATGTTGTATGTAATCTTTACTCCATTTAAAAAAAAAGTAAAAGGATATTACTTGCAACTGCAATAGAGAACTAATTAAGCCAATTCTGATACAACTGAATAATGAAATACTGTGATGCTGTTAAAGTAAACAGGGAAGCTCAGCAAATGCTGCCATGGCAGTCAGAGCCAAGACTTATTGATAAGTGGAGAAAAATGCTTTATTGCATAGTATGTTAGCACTGGGGGAAAACAGTAATTATAACGATTACAATAATTATAACAATCTTTATATTTATGACTATATTTATGTGTATAAGCTTGTGCATGGGTAGAATATATCTAGGTCTCATTTAAAAAGATCTACTAGGAGTTCCCGTCATGGCACTGCGGAAACGAACCCTACTAGGAATCATGAGGTTGCAGGTTTGATCCCTGGCCTCGCTCAGTGGGTTAAGGATCCGGCGTTGGCATGAGCTGTGGTTTGCAGACCCGGCTCGGATCCCGCGTGGCTGTGGCTGTGGCGCAGGCTGGCAGCTGTAGCTCCAATTCGACCCCTAGCCTGGGAACCTCCACATGCTGTGGGTGCGGTCCTAAAATGACAATAGACAAAAAATAAAATAAAATAAATAAAAATCTACTAAAATTAAGTAGAAATTGCTTCTAAAAAGGGAAAATAAATATCCAGGAAACAAGGGAGACAGTAAATGAGGTGGTATGTATGCCTATTTGCACCTTTTGAATTTTATGTGTTTCTATATTAACTATTTTTAAACTTTTTTTGTTTGTTTTTGTCTTTTGTTCAACCAGATTATTTCTGATTTTTCAACCAGAAACAAGCTTATGGGTATTTTCTGTATGGATCCAGTTCTTGATAAAGTACTTATTTGGGCATTTTTTTTGACTTATTTTTATGGTTTTGATAAACCTTTTTATACTTACATTTCTTTATGGTTAAGTAAAAATGATTTACTATATTTTATATACATGGTCGTGTATGCTTTAGTGTTTTAAAACAGTTTAAAGGAGTTACCGTCATGGCTCAGCAGAAACGAATCTGACTAGGAACCATGAGGTTGCGGGTTTGATCCCTGGCCTTGCTCAGTGGGTTAAGGATCTGGTGTTGCCGTGAGCTATGGTGTAGGCTTGCACGTGTTCAGGGAAGAAGAAAGATTGGATGCAGTTAGAGAGGGAGAGGAAAGGTCTTAAATCCATGAACCATGGTTATACACTGTGACAGTCCTGGCTGTCTCCAGGACTTGGAAAACCCAAATAGAGAACCCAAAGCAAGAATCAAGAGGGCTGCCTCAGGCAATGGCAAAGCAGTGCAGTGTGTGCACTGACAGAGCTACACTAAAAGCTTACATTTCAAGCTGAAAGAGATGTTAGATATCACAATTATAAAGAGTTGGATGATAATGTAACTTTATAACTTTTTTGCACATGAAGAAACTGAAGTCTGAGAAGGCTGTGACTAGCCCAAAATTACACTCTGTGAGTGCAGCAGAATTAGGATAATAATCACTAACTCCAAGCCCAGTGCTTTGTTTCCATGCCTCCCCACAAATGATCCTTTTACACAGTTGCTTCTTCTATTCAGTACAAGAGGGAGAAAACTGGTATTTTCTTCTGTTCTGCCAGTTGTGTAGTGAAGGCTTCTGATTTCTTTCTTTCTTTCTTTCTTTCTTTCTTTCTCCTTCCTTCCTTCCTTCCCTCCTTCCTTCCTTCCTTCCTTCCTTCCTTCCTTCTTTCCTTCCTTCCTTCTGCTTTTTTAGGGCGCACCCGAGGCATATGGAAGTTTCCAGGCTAGAGGTCCAGTCAGAACTATGGCTGCCAGTCTACACCACAGCTACAGCAACATCAGATCCAAGCTGCATCTGTGACCTATACCACAGCTCATGGCAATGCTGGATCCTTAACCCACTGAGCAAGGCCATGGATCGAACCTGCAACCTCATGGTTCCTAGTAGGATTCGTTTCCGCTGGGTCATGACAGGAACTCCATTTTGCCATAATTCCTTATCTTTCAATTTGGGACAGCTCCTTGGGCTGGGCTCCCATCCTGCAGACAAAAGATGAGTAAAGTGATCCCTAGTTGGGTTAATGCTGTGGTCTAGAAAAGGCTGTTTTGAGTGAAAAGATCAGAAGCCCACTCGCATTAGTTCAAGTACAAGGAAAGCCAATACTGGGGATACAGGAGCACTGTGCTTGGATTTCACATAGTCTAAGGACAGGAAAGAAGTTAGGATGGGTTTTATATGAAATGGAAAGTTGGGAAACAAAAATATTTTCTGTACTTTCTCACTTTTGTGTCTGACAGGACAGAATCTACAAGGAACAGATTAAATTCCTGCCATTGAATCTTTTTTTTTTTTTGTCTTTTTGCCTTTTCTAGGGCTGCACAGGCTAGGGGTCTAATCAGAGCTACAGCTGCTGGCCTACGCCACAGCCACAGCAACGCGTCTGCAACCTACACCACAGCTCACAGCAATGCTGGATCCTTAGCCCACTGAGTGATGCCAGGGATCGAAACCGCAACCTCATGGTTCCTAGTCAGATTCGTTAACCACTGAGCCATGACGGGAACTCCTGCCATTGAATCTTAAAAAGCCATTAGAGAAAAATAGAATGGGTAAAACATGACTCAGACATCATTTACTGTTAAAAAAAAATGAGATTTTAACTAAAACTTTGCTATGAACTAAGGCCATATTAATAGAAGTACAGGGCCTAGAATAAAGAAAGTGATCTTTTTCTGTATTATTCATACCATATCTGGTGAATACTCTACTAATTTCTAGACACCATGAGAAAAATAGAAAATCTAAAAATATCCAACGAGCAGTGGTACGACTGGTAAAATTTTTGAAAACCTAGCAGGAAGAATGCACTTCTCTCTTCAAATATTTGAGGATTCAGTCTATAGTTAGGGATAGTCTGTAAGGCTTTGAGAAAAGAGGATGGATTAGTGGAAGCTCTGAAAATGGAATTGTCTGTGGTAGATGGCATTCACTGTCACAGAAGGGTCATGTACAAGCTGGGATGGAGAGCCATATGCTTTATTGAGTCTTTTTAGCACATAGCCTAATAGGAGAAATAAAATTCATAGGGCAAAACTTTCTCTTTTTTTGTCTCAAAGTAGCTTTTTTGAATTCCATTGGGGAAATGTTTCTATAACTTAGATTACATTCTTTAACAAACAGTAGAATGTTAGGAAATTTTGGCACTTCTCTGCAGGCATTAAAATGTTAATATATGAACATGTTTGCAAAATAGCAACTTTTTAACCCTTTACTATGATATAGTGCTTGAATTCATAAATGCCCTTACATGAATGATTGTGTTCTGGAAACCTGTCTGAAAGGTAAGTATTACTATCACCAGGAAATAGGCTTAGAGAGACAAAATGACTTGCTGAGATCCTAGCTAATCAGGAAAATATATAAGGAGTACTTAGTTCTTTCCATTCAATGCAAACTTAAATGATCAAGATGGGTCATTAAATGAGATCCAAGCTCACTAAAAGCCTGAGACTTGAGCATAGGGCTATAGAACACGTCCCCTATCCCAACACCCTGCCACCATATTACCCAACACATAGCAATTCCTTTTGCCCAATACATCGTGTCCCGCTAAAAAGAAAGGCATACTAAATTGCAAAAAAAAAAAAAAAAAAAAAAAGTTTGAAGAGAAAGAACAAGCATCAGAACCATATAAAGATATGGCAGAGATATTGGAATTATCAGACAGAGAATTAAAAACAACTACAATTAACATGCTAAAAGCTCAAGTGGATAAAGTAGACAGCATGGGAGAACAGATGGGCAATGCAAGCAGAAAAATGGAAATTTAAAGACAGAACCAAAAAGAAATTCCAAATGTAAAAGAGCACTATAAAATAAATGAAAAATGCCTCAAATGGGCTTATTAAAGAAAAAAAATACTGGAAAAAAAAACAGAGCAGATATCTAAGAACAACTACAAAATCTGTAACATATATGTAATAATAGTCCCAGAAGAAGAGTGAAGAAAGAAAAGAACCAAAGAAACAGCAATGACTGAGAATTTTCTTGAAATGATGTCAGATACCAAACCACAGATCCAGAAATCTCAGAGAACACCAAGAAGGATAAATCCACCTCACCCCCCAAAAAATGACATTTAGGCATATTACCTTCAAACTGTAGAAAATCAAAGATAAAGACAAAAATCCTGAGAGAAGCCAGAGGGAGAAAATACTTACTTATGAAGGAGAAGAGATAATTTCACCTAACTTTCCCCAGCAGCTATGCAGCAAGAAGAGACTGGAGTGAAACATTTAAGGATAGAAGAAAAAAATAAACCACCAAGCAAAAATTCTGTATCCTGCATAACTGTTCTTCAAAGTGAAGAAGAAATAAAGACTTCTCAGGCAACTAAAAATTGAGGAAATTTGTTGGCATTAAATTTGTTTTGCTGTGTTCCCATTGTGGCTTAGTGGGTTAAGAACCCATCATAGTGTCCATGATGATGCGGGTTCAATCCCTGGCCTCGCTTAATGGATTAAGGATCTGGCATTGCCGCAAGCTAAGGTGCAGAAGCATCTCGAATCCCACATGACTGTGGCTGTGACTGTGGCTGGCAACTGCAGATCTGATTTGACCCCTAGTCTGAGAACATCCATATGCCACTGGTGCAGCCATAAAAAAAAAAAAGAAAAATTTCCTTTGCGAGAGATTTTAAAAATTCTTTAGAGAGAAGGAAAATAATGTAGGTTAGAAACGCTTATTTACATGAAGAAAAGAAGAGCATCAGAGAAGAAATAAGTCAAGATAAAATAAAAACTTATTTTTCTTCTCACATGATTTAGCAGATAGCAGTTTATTCAAAATAATAGCGGCAACAATGTATTATATGTACATATGTATGCTTATATATGCATGAAATGAATGACAGCAATGATTCAAGGAATGGGAGGGAGGAATTAGTATTATTTAAAAGCAGTATAGTGTTATTCAAAAGTGAAATGAGATTAGCTGTAAATATTTACTTCAAACTCTAATGTTACTGTTAAAAAAAGAAGTATAATTGATATGCTAAGAAAGGAGAGAAAATGGAATCATATAAAATGCTCAGTTAAAATTGCAAAATAAGGGAGTTCCTGTTGTGGCTCAGTGAAAATGAACCCTACTAGTATCCATTAGAATGCGGGTTTGATCCCTAGCCTTGCTTAGAGGGTTAAGGATCCAGGGGCTGCCAAGAGCAGCAGGTGGCTTATGCAACCCAGATCTGGCATTGCTAGGCCAGCAGCTGCAGCTCCATTTTGACCCCTACCCTGGGAACTTGCATATGCCACAGGTTTAGCAGCTCCCCCCTCCAAAAAAAAAAAAAAAAACCCACAAAAGATAGAAAAATAAGTTGTTACCACGATCCTAGCTTCTCTCTCCAGCAGGTATCTTTGATGTGTCCCTCCCAGCCTAAATTTCCTCTAGGGATTATCTTTTCTCTCTCCCATTACATTAGCCACCTATTGCTCTTATATCCCTTAGTATTTATATAATAATATTTGGTGTGGGGAGTTCCTGCTGTTGTGCAATGGGATCGGCAACATCTTGGGCACACTGGAATGCAGGTTCAATCCACAGCCCAGCACAGTGGGTTAAGGATCTGGCATTGCCCCAACTGCAGCTTAGGTCTCAGCTGTGGCTCAAATCTGATCCCTGGCCCAGGAACTCCATATGCTGCCGGACGGCCAAAAATTAGAAAAAAAAAATTGGCTTTGTTGCAATATCGCTGCCACAGCCCTTAAATATATTTATTATTTTCATTTTTAATAGAATTTCTAAACTATGTTCTAAAGGTAGTAACACAATATACACTCAGCATACAAATGTGATTTTAATGTCTTTTTTTTTTTGAGTAAGATTGAATTTTATTTTTATTTTTTTTTATTTTTGCATTATAGCTGGTTTACAGATTTTTGTCAGGTTTTCCAACTGCACCATGTGGTGACCCGATTACATGTACATATATGGATTTGTCACATGTAATTAGATATAGTTCCCCGTGCATTACAGTTGGAGCTCCTTGCTATTCCATCATTAAAGCACTAGTTATCCCCACTCCCTCCCACCCCTCCCCCACCCCTCCCCCGCCCCCTTGGCGACCACAAGTCTGTTCCTCAAGTTCGTGATTTTCTTTTCTGTTGAGATGTTCATTTGTGTAGTGTTTTATTCTCCAGTTATAAGAGATTTCATATGACATCTGTCTTTCTCCTTCTGACTTGCTTCACTCAGTATGAGGGTCTCTAATTCCATCCATGTTGCTGCAAATGACATTATTTTATCCTTTTTTATGGCTGAAT
>PVHT020000253.1:1413570-1436610 GCA_004024745.2 Catagonus wagneri | reverse complement strand
TTAAAAAAAAAATAAGGGACAAAAATATCAGCTTCCAAACAAGGTTCACTCATATTATTGGATCATACTGTCCCTTAATTCTTTTTTAATGTCTCTTCCACTAGAACAGACTTCTCTCTCTCTTTCTCCCTCTTTCAATCTCTCCCTCTTTCCCTTCTCTTCTCAATGCTATTCCTTACTGGGGAAGCCAAGTCAATTTCTCACATTCTACATGTGGCTAATAATGCTCCCTTGTATTATGTCTGGTGGCTTTTGATTTCCGGTGGCCAGGAAGTGGTTCTAAAGACTCGAATAGAGGGGTGTTCCCGTCATGGTTAAGTGGAATGAATCTGACTAGCACCCATGAGGACGCAGGTTCCATCCCTGGCCCAATCAATGGGTTAAGGATCTGGCATTGTGGTGATCCGTGGTGTAGGTTGCAGATGTAGCCTCGGGCCTAGTGTTGCTGTGGGTGTGGTGTAGGCCAGTGGCTAGAGCTCTGATTCAACCCCTAGCCTGAGAAATGCCATATGCTGCGGGTAAAGCCTAAAAACAAAACAAAACAAAAACACTTGAATAGATATGAAATGAACTACACATCCCCATTTATGAAATAGTCTTTCAAAAAGATTATTCCATGCAAACTTAAAAATACTATTACTCTCAGTCTTCAGTGGTTTACCACTGGCTTTACCACACATTTATGACCTTTAAATGATTTGTGTGAAGGTTGCAAAATGGGATTTTTTATTCTAATTCTATTATTTCTTCTGCATTTATTAACTAGAATTCTTCTGTTTGGAGGAATTATTCCTCATCAGTTAATTCATTATAACCTGCAATATAGATCATAGTAGAGAGATGAGAAATGTTTACTTCTTTACCATTAATTATCAGTCATTAGAATAATGGATCGTTCTAGGCTAGGGGTTGAATCAGAGCTACAGCTGCCGGCCTATGCCACAGCCACAGCAATCCTGGATCCCAGCCACGTCTGCAACCTACACCACAGCTTGTGGCAATGCTGGATCCTTAACCCACTGATGGAGGCCAAAGATTGAACCTGCATCCTCAGGGACACTATATTGGGTTCCTAACCTGCTGAGCCACAACAGGAACTCCTGGTTAACTCATTTTTTATTTTTGTAGGTTTATTTATTTATTTTTTTGACTGCACCCACGGCACACAGAAGTTCCCAGGCCAGTGATGATGAAGTCCACCCCAGCAGCAACCCGAGCCACAGCACTGACAACTGGCAGATCCTTAATCCAGTGAGCCACCAGGGAATTCCCATTCTTTTTTTTTTTAATTATGTTTTTATTGAAGTAGAAATGATTTACAATATTATGTTTGTTTCAGGTATACAGCAGTGATTCAATAACATATATATTTTTTTTTTCAATTCTTTTCCCTTATAGGTTATTACAAAATGTTGAGTAGAGTTCCCTGTGCTATACACTAAATCCTTATTGGTTATCTATTTTATAAATAGTACTGTGAATATGTTAGTCCCCATCTAATTTCTCTCTCCCTCTCCCTTTCGGTAATCACAAATTTGTTTTCTATGTCTGTGAGTCTGTTTCTGTTTTGTATATAAATTCATTTGTAACTTTTTTTTAAGATTCAGCACATCTGCAATATCATATATTTGTCTTTGGCTTACTTCAGGTAGAGGGTAATTTCTAGGTCTGTCCATGTTACTGCAAATGGCATTATTTAACTCTTTTTATGGCTGAGTAATATTTCATTGTATGTATATGCCACGTCTTCTTTAATGTGTCCTTTTTTCAGGCTTCCACAGCCTTTGTTCGTTACTTTCAGAAACAACAAAATATCACAAGCTCATCATGCACATTTTCTGCCCCAGCCTTGGAGTCAGCCATTTCTCCAACAATTCCTTTTAGTAGTAAATAGTATCTAGAGACCAGGATCTTACAACTAGGAGTATTTACTCCTGTTGTCTTGTTATTGCTTCCAAGGCTTTTCCTTGGACAGAGTTAAGACGTGTTTTTTAAGAGGAGGGGGAAAATCACTCACAGATATCCTCATCCAGATATCAGATTATAGTTTCTTAACTCTTTTGACTTTATATTTGTATATCTCTTTTTTCTTATGCTAAATTATCAATCCTTAAGAAAATTAACATACTTAATAATTTTCTTTTTCTTTTTTTCTTTTTACAGCCATATCTGTGGCATATGGAAGTTCCCAGGCTAGGAGTCAAATCAGAGCTGCAGGTTCCGGCCTACGCCACAGCCACAGCCACAGCAGATCTGGGCCACATCTGCAACCTAGACAGCTTGTGGCAACTCTGGATTCTTAACCCACTCAAGAGACCAGGGACTGAACCCACATCCTCACAGATACTCTATCAGGTTCTTAACCTGCTGAGCCACAATGGGAACTCAATTATTTTATTCTATAATATACATATAATCATTTTTAAACAACTTTTAAAAAAACATTTTTTAAATACCTATTATCATTCCCAACATTGATATTGAATGAAGTGTAAGATTTCTTGAGGGTTTTTGTTTTTGTTTTGTCTTTATAGTGTATCCCTGTGAAGATTGAGAGTAATACTAGGAGAGTTTACTAGGAATAACGCTTTTCTCTCTTAGAATATGATATCAACTTGATATCCAGTTAGGTTTATTTAATTCCGTTTGCTTTCAGTATTTACAGATTGCTTATTATTTGTTTTTTAATTTTATATAAAAATATTTTTAGCACAGCAAAGTAAAAGCTATAAAAAGGAAGTTTGCTTCCATCCCTGTCCTTTCTACCTCCCTCTTCATATAGTATTTTCATTACATTTTTGGCTTATCAACCCGCTATTGTTTCTTTTTGCAAATATGAGTATATATGCAAGTTCTTACACAAAGCATAACATGCTAGATGTCCTAACACTTAATTTTTTTATTTAACAATATATTCTGAAGATCACTATATATCACTGCATAGAGATTTTCCTCACTTGTTTTTACAGCTCCATGTTACTTCATTATGTTGATGTATCATAATTTATTAATAAATTCTCTATTAATGATCATCTAGGTTACTTCCAACCTTTTACTGTTACAAATACTGCCATCTTAAGTAACCTGTGCATAAGTTACTTTGTATTTTTTCAAAGCACAGCCTTTTTAAAAGTAGGGAATAATGAAAGCAAGGATTCTCTAGTAGCGAATGTTTGCCAAAACTACTTCTATTGTACAGCATAAGCAAACGAAATCAGCATCTGAATAATAATGGACTACATGGTCTATTTCTCTCAAAAACACCTCCATATTGATTGTTTTGTGGCTGGGAACTAGGTGCATTAGTTAGGGAGAGCTAACTGCTGTAACAAATGACAAAAGTGTGGTGACAACATAATGAAAGTATTGGTCTGGTGTTCCTGGTTGGCAGGTGGCTTTTGTGTGACTGATCTTGAGCTCTAACCTCCCCTCTTACTCCTGCTTTGTGTACAGCTCTTAAGAGAAAAGGAGGATGGAGAAGGCACACTTAGTGTAGGAATGAACACTTTCATACACCTTGACAAGAACCCAGCACATGGCCACTCCTGCCTGCAAGGGAGCAGGATTTCTGTATGGAATGCTCAGGAAGAAAAAATGGCTAAGGAGAACAGTGAGCAGATTTTGGTCATTCAGGCTCTGGTTATCTACCTCATATTCTTCAGTATATTTGCTCCAATATCTATATACACATCTATAATCTGCATAAAGATCATGTTAGTGAAAAGATACTGTGTCCTTCTTGCAAAATAGCCTTTGGACATGTGTGAAGCACATGGAATGAGGGAGCCTACGATTGAGGCAATCTTATAAATGACTGTATTTTCACATGAGCTATCAATCATTCAAGGCAAAGCTTCAGCACCTACGAGTGGTGTGGGAAGATTTGGCCACTTACAAAACACACAGTCGCAATAAAAACTGTGATGCTTTGTAAACAGTTTCAAGTCACATCCCCCAGTCTTTGAGGCAATCAGATTGCCACAAGCAACCAAGTGTAGATCCTCAATATTTCAGATCCTGTTTGTAGAGAATTTTTAATATGTCATTGGAAATTTAACTATAGTTTAAATCATCCATAAGGAATGTTTGTAAACCAGCATAATAGAGAATACAAAATATAGAAGTTTTCAAATATTGTAGAAGTTTTGAGTTTTGATACATTTACAATTAATTACTGCGATTACAAATTCTTTATTTTTACTTTAAAAAATTTTATTTATTTAGTTTTGGGGCCACATCTGCAGCATGCAGAAGTTCCTGGGCCAGATATCAAACATTGCCACAGCTCAATGACAATGCCGGATCTTTAACCACTAGGCTACCAGGGAACTCCTACAAATTCCTTTTTTTCTTTTAAGGGCCACCCACACCCGTGGCATATGGAAGTTCCCAAGCTAGGGGTCGAATTGGAGCTGTATCCACAGGCCTATGCCACAGCCACAGCAATGCGGGATCCAAGCCGCGTCTGTGACCTACACCACAGATCACGGGAACACTGGATCCTTAGCCCACTGAATAAGGCCAGGGATCGGACCTGCAACCTCGTGGTTCCTAGTCAGATTTGTTTCCACTGTGCCACGATGGGAATTTGCTATTACAAATTCTTTTTTAAAGCAAATCTATGAGTATTTATTCCTGGCAATACTAGTTACTGGTAACTTGAAGTGTTATATATACCCATGTATAAAATTACAAATTTTTGTTTTTATTTAGACATATCGTGTCTATTTATCTTCCAGTGTTTATACATATTATGTGTTTATTTATCTTCAAGTACTCTATAATTCATAATATTCATTACTTCAAACAAGTCCTTTCTGTAAAATTAGTAAAGCCTTATTACATTACAAAATGGGTAATGTGAAACAGGTTCTACATTATGATAATACACATTAACACTTTTCCTTCTCTTTAGAGATTTTTGTAAAAGTCCTGAATTGTCAGCTTAGTTTGGAGAAAAAGTGACTTGCTTCATTTTTGAGAATTAAGATGAATACACTGTTTTAATTTTAAAACAGGAAATAAAAATCTAAACAAAGAGCCAGCATGTAAATTTCCATATCCTGTGGTGAAATATGATAAATGACTGGCCAGCTCTTGCCTAGAGTTGTTGGACTAATCTATTAATGAAGCAAGAGTTTGTCTCAGGCTCTTTCCTGCTGAGATTCTGAGCAGTAGAGAAGACTTACTGAAGAAATTAATGACAATTTCATGAAACATCAAGACACTAGAAGACTATGAAAACAATATTCACCTAGAAAGAACACTGATATCTTAAATGTTGTTCAGTTAGATAACATATTTCATATAAAACAGAGAAGATCACAGGTACGTATGGTCATAGGCACTAAATTAATCCTCTTCTCAGAAGTTTTTTTTTACTCAGAAGTACAAAGCTGTAGAAAGGGCATAGGGAATTACATCTGGTCCTATTATCCCTCAATGCCCCCTAAGTCTATTTTTTTCCCCTTTTAAAATGAAGACAAGCCATGATCATGTCTACCTCATTTTTATTTTTATTTTTTATTTTTTGGTTTTTTTAGGGCCACACCTGCAGCATATGGAAGTTCCCAGGCTAGGGGTCAAATCAGAGCTGCAGCTGCCTGCCTAAGTCACAGCCACAGCCACCTGGGATCCAAGCAGCGTCTGTGACCTACACCACAGCTCGCAGCAACGCTAGATCCTTAACCCACTGAGCAAGGCTAGGAATCAAACCCATATCCTCATGGATACTTGTTGGGTTCTTTACCGCTGAGCCACAATGGTAACTTCCTATCTCAGGCATTTTTAGGTTGAAATTTCAACCTAAGATTTTACGTCAAATTTCATTGAAAACTCATAAAATGCCTTATAAATGTAAAATCATTAGGAAATATTCTGAGCTGTTGGTCTTGCTTAATGTTATGTCTCAAATATCCTAAGCCTAGTGACTCATTATGAGCTGATATCCTTATCTATTCCTATGAGCAAAAGCATTGTTCTTTCATTCTCTGCCTGGATCCTGACAGTATGAAATCTCAATGAGAGTAATTCTATAACAAACTGGGAAAAACACCTCAAAGCAGTTACAATAGTAAACAAGATAATTCTCAGATAGATTGTTAGCTGTGTTACTTAGCTTTCACTAGGTTATTTCTGTGCTAACAATAATTCCAAACAACCACCCCCAGCTCCTGCACACACATACACAAACATACGTACCACACACACAAAATGAAGTTGAGAAAATCTATAGGTGTGGAAAAGCCTTTAAATTCTTCTCTGAGCCATGTCCATCTAATTGAGAGGACTGGGGAGTCACATTTATCTGTAAAAGGTTTTAATAATAGGTATGATTGCCACACCTCTTATATGGTTTTTGCCCTGGGGCTGAGTGTATAGAGGGGTGTGAAGTATAAAATTCATGGTTTTAGACTCGTGTCTCTTTTTGTGGTACTCCCTTTCTTTTTCAGGATGAAGGTGGCATTTGGATTCCCATTAGCGCTAGGACAGCTGTGTGGAATTTCAGACTTTACAGAATTTAGCCAGTGGGCTTTTCTCATTGCCTTGTAACATCGTGCATAAAATAATTACTTAACAGTCTAGAGTTTTGATAAAATGAGATTTAGTCTCAGAATCTATGGCAACATCATCATCTTTGGTAAACAGAGAAGGGTAGTAAAGATCAAACACAGCTTGTTCATTACCCGGAGCAAGCAGTACACACTTGATGACCATCTCCTTGCCAGATGTAATTACAGGAGTTTTTTTAATTTAGTATGGAATCATTATGTCTAATGAAATACCACATTTTACGTCTCTGGATATTTTTCTTTGGCTGCTCTTCACCTTTCAATTGCATTTCACTCTTTTCCTTGGTATTGTCATCTGCAATGTCAAATTAAACTAGGAGGTTATTAGACAAGGGGGCTCTAATGCAATGGCAGGCCTAAAATCTAACCCTGTAAATGCCTCAGCGTTTTGAAATCAAAATCTAAAGAAAATCAATTGCTAGAGTTCCCGCTGTGGCTCAGTGGTTAACGAACCCCACTAGTATCCATGAGGATGCAGGTTTGATCCCTGACCTAGCTCAACAGGTTAAGGATCCAGCGCTGCCCTGAGCTGTGGTATTGGTCCAGACATGGCTCAGATCCTGAGTTGCTGTGGCTGTGGCATAAGCCAGCAGCTGCAGCTCGGATTCGACCCCTAGCCTGGGAACCTCCATATGCCATGGGTGCGTTCCTAAAAAGACAAACAACAAAACAAAACAAAAATAAATTGCTTTAAGCTATAGCCAATCAAATAATTTCCTTTCTTTGCTTCCATGCCTTCTCTGCAGAAGTCTTTTCCCTAGCTCCTGTTGGTGAGTGCCCCTAACCGCTTCCACCTTAACAATGCCAGGTTCCAGTTTATTTTTGCTCAAATAAACTCGTAAACTTTTTAATATGCCTCAGTTTATCTTTCAACAATAGATATCATCGCCCAATGTTTTTGTTAGGAATACTTCTTGGGCTATATATTTGGAACGTTTTCTTTCACAAGCTCCTGCCTGCACCTCCCTGGTCACCCAAACTGCTAAAAGTCAGATTCTTAACCCACAGAGCCACAGGGGTAACTCCTATTTCTGTCCTTTAAACCAGAGGAACTACTGATTTGTTGCCAATCAAGAACTTATTTTGTTAATAGTCTTATTAATGTGGTTTTGATGATTAGAGCATTGTTAACATTTTCTTTCTTGTCTAATTCTCTCAGCTAGTTTGAGGGAAGAAACTAAGTTTTATATATCCCATCTCCCAACTGCTATTGTTTGGCCTGTTGCCTGGCACATTGTACAACTTAAGAACTATGTTCTAGTTTACCTAACAGGTTGACAGCACCAACTTGGACTGTATCACAACTATTTCTTTATTATGGAGGGATTATATATCATGTATATACAGATATCATATATCATGGTATTGCATCCCATCTCAATATAATATATAAAGAATATAAAATAGTAATAAAGATGTATTAAATGTCAACAACAATCTTCTTAATTATGTTAAAAATGTATGGTAGGGATTATTATGCACGTGGATTTACAATTTAGGTGGAGGGATAAGAGTTATAAAATACTATTACAGGTTAAATATTATTTGGGAAAACAATATCAGTACATAAGACTCCCTCGCTCTATCCAGCAAATCCTAAAGATCAATAAAGATAATGAAAGGATAACATAAGAAAAGACCCTCGATTTTTTTTTTTTTTGCTTTTTAGGGTGGCACCCAGGGCATATAGAAGTTCCCAGGCTAGGGGTGGAATCACATGCAGCTGCCAGCCTACACCACAGCCACAGCAATGCAGGATCCCAGCCGCCTCTGCCATCCACTCCACAGATTAGGGCAACAGCGGATCCTGAACCCACTGAGGCCAGGAATTGAACCCGCGTCCTCATGATACTAGCTGGGTTCATTAGCACTGAACTCCCAGTTTTTAAATTTTAAAATTAACATCAAATTTCCAAAAACACTTGATAAAATCTTTCGGATTGAAACCCAAACTACAGTACTAAAGAGTATATATTTCAAATTTTCTTGAGGTCAGAAATACTGAATTATGTTTACAATGTAATAACTATTAAAACTCTATGAAAGATTTAGATCACCACTGTCTCCAAGCAGCTGGACGTGTACAGAGGTGCTATTAATCTATTAACTGGAAGACTAGCTGGCATTATGGTAGTAATGTGTGTACAATACTATTTTTTAAGCCCACCATTTGTATTTGATTACAAGCACCATGGGTAACTGCCTGTGGATCATATTAGGACATTTACCGAACATTTGTCAAGTAGCAAAATGTTTAGCATAGAAAAGTTGACACATAATAGCTTTCAGGTTTCATTAAATCAACTTTAGAAGCCAGGCTATAGGTGCAACGCATAGATGTGTAGTCTCTAGAAAAACATGATTTGATTAAAGAATACCGCCTCAGTCCAAGCCCTTAGTGCGTAGACCAAAAGGTCTTTTGTAACCAGCGAGGTGACTCTGCTTCACCGTCTTTTCCATGAAACTATTCTGTTGGGGATGGGGAGATAGCGGGTTCAAAAGACGTGAGAAAATAAGAGGAATGAGATACAACTGAAAAAGTAGGAGCAGAGGGTCGTGATCCGTCAGTGGCTGGGGACTTGCCTAGGAGGAAGAAACGCGGAATCACTATCCAGGCTGTGGTCAGCGAAGGAGACGGGGCTCCTCTCACTGGACGCGTTCGCGCCACCTGTCAGACCGGAGGAGTCGCCGGGAATGCAGAGGGGTTGGGGAGGGTACCCCGTGCTCCGGAAGAAGGCTGAGGGCAAGCGGGTCTCTGCCCGCCAGGTGCTCTAGCGGGGCGGAGGCGGAGGGAGGGCACGGCGGGAAGGAGGGCCCGCTAGTCCCGGCTTCACGAGGTCTCGTAAACCAACCCGGGAGGCAAAGGTGGACTGGGGGACCGCTACTGCGTGCCCCTCCCCTGAGCCTCTCAGCTCCTCCCCTCAGACACGTGACCAAAGCAGGCGGGTCCCCTTGCTCTAGCAGCGTAGCTCGCTCTGTTTCTTCCCTCCCGCCGCCGTGCCCTTCTTCTCCCCGGTTCCCATCCCTCCGTCCTCCCCCACCTCCTTCTCCAAGGCCCAATAACAGCTCGAGTTGCGAAGTGCCCGCCCCTCCGCCCTTTTCTTCGCTTGCTCATTGGCTGAGGCTTCAAGGACGCGGTCCGAGGGCGGGTGGCAGCCATTGGTGGGATGAGCAATCCGAGTTCCCGGATGAGGGAACATTCTGCAGTATAAAGGGAGCGGGGAAGGCGGGAGACAGCGCAGTTTGAATCGCGGTGCGACGAAGGAGTAGGCGGCGGGATCTCGCTTGGTGACTGACTAGTCCTTTCTCTGCCTTGCTTGTTTGAGCTTCAGCAGAATTCGAAATGGTAAACTTCGCGAAGGCGCTTGAAGACCACGCCGGATTTTGCCGGCAGGAGAAAAACCCGTTACACATGGAGATGGGGGTGAAGCGGTGACGGTTGGGAACGCGCGGAGAGAGGATGTGGAAGAGCGGGGGGAGGTGTTTTGTCGGCGGCGAGCGGAGCAGCCTCCGATCTCGCGGCGGGCGGCGACGGTTGGGTGGCGCGCGCAGCGCCGCTGGGAGCCGGCGGGCGGCGAGCGGGCGGCCTGAGGCGCGCGGCCGCGGCAGGCGCGCGGCAGGGGGCGGGCGGGCGGGCGGGGTCGCCCTTGCGGCGCGCGTCGGGCCGGAGACCCCGGCTGGGCACCGGGCCCCGCTCGCGCCCGGGCTGCGCCGCGGTGGGGGAGGGGCGCGCCGCCTTGGTAATCCTATATTCTGCGTTCCTTCTTCGCTCGCGGGCGTGTGCGCGCCGCAGGCTGGCGGTAAGGCTGGGAAGGACTCCGGAAAGGCCAAGACAAAGGCGGTTTCCCGCTCGCAGAGAGCCGGTTTGCAGGTCAGTGGGGGTTTGTGCTGTGTGGGAATCGCGGCGTTTTTCTCCCCTTTTTCTCTGTTGATCATTGCACTAGATGAGTGTTTGGTGTTTGCGTGGGTGATGGTGTCGGGACTCGGTTTACCGATACAATAAATATTGGGGAAGGGGGGGCGATCACGTGTGGCGATGCTGGGGCGCGTTGCTGCATCAGCCTCCGTGCCTCTTGCTTTGGCGCGCGTATAATTTTACCATTTTTGGCTCATCTATCTTTGTGCATTTATGTTTGTGTCTGCTAAAAATGAAGTTTCCGGTGGGCCGTATTCATCGACACCTGAAATCCAGGACGACCAGCCATGGACGTGTGGGCGCGACTGCCGCTGTGTACAGCGCAGCCATCCTGGAGTACCTCACCGCAGAGGTAAATTCGTGTACGCCTGTAATCTGGAAAAGGGAGGGGGGAGAGGCGGTGAGAGGGAAGGAGGAAAGTGATGTAAGAAAACTCCCAGGCTCTGAACGCGGTGAGATGCTTCTGACAACGCTAGAGGGGGCTGGTGTTCATTTTGGGCTCCTACTGAGCTTGAGTTTACTGCTTTAGGAAATAAAATTGCGTGTCCCCTTTATAGCTTTTGCATATCTTGCCGTTCAGGTAGTGGGAGGAGACGGCAGTTGGTAGATACACGTTCACGAAGGTTTGATTCTTCTGGATCTTGATGTTAAGGAAAGTTGGCAGGAGATTGATTAGATTCTGTCTTCTAGGTACTTGAATTGGCAGGAAATGCATCAAAAGACTTGAAGGTAAAACGTATTACCCCTCGTCACTTGCAACTTGCTATTCGTGGTGATGAAGAATTGGATTCTCTCATCAAGGCTACAATTGCTGGTGGTGGTATGTAAAAAATACTAAAATTTTTAATTTCTTTAGATAATTCTTTACTTTTTTTCCCACTAGACAAGGTGACTTAGTATACTTTCAGTGAGCTGTAGTATTGTTGCATCATGAAATTTGATTTCTGTGTATAACTTAGTGAATTTTTACTCTGCACACTTTGGCCTCACATTTTAAAGACTTCTTCCAAGTTGAACATTAAACTGTAATGATTTTAAAGTCCTATGTTATTTTTCTTAAATAATGTGTATTTAAAAATAACCCTATTCCTCTTCTAGGTGTCATTCCACACATCCACAAATCTCTCATTGGGAAGAAAGGACAACAGAAGACTGTCTAAAGGATGCCTGGATTCCTTATTATCTCAGGACTCTAAATACTCTTAACAGCTGTCCAGTGTTGGTGATTCCAGTGGACTGTATCTCTGTGAAAAACACAATTTTGCCTTTTTGTAATTCTATTTGAGCAAGTTGGAAGTTTAATTAGCTTTCCAACCAACCAAATTTCTGCATTCGAGTCTTAACCATATTTAAGTGTTACTGTGGCTTCAAAGAAGCTATTGATTCTGAAGTAGTGGGTTTTGATTGAGTTGACTGTTTTTAAAAAACTGTTTGGATTTTAATTGTGATGCAGAAGTTATAGTAACAAACATTTGGTTTTGTACAGACATTATTTCCACTTCGGTGGATAAGCTCAATAAAGGTCATATCCCAAACTAGTTGTGTATTAAATTCACTTGATTGTAATGGGAACAACTTTTGTTTTGAAATAGGTATCTTATCCAGCAATAGCTTAAACACATTTCTTCCCTTGAAATTAGAATGTTATTCTGTAAGATCAACAAAATTAGAAGGTCAAAACATAATTTTTTTTTAATGCTATGAGATGAACTGTTAAAGATTTTAAAACTTCACTAGGAGCTTGGAACCGGACAAGGTGATTTTTTTTTTAGGTTAAATTTGATCATCTAAATTTGTTGGCTGCACTTGCTGTCTGTGACAGCGGCACTACATCCAGAGCACTGTTCTGGAGGGAAGTTCTGCATATAGCTACTTCCACAGAAGGCACTTTCAGTGTAGCCCAAAGTGTTTGCTGTGTTCTCCCACTGTTTCTAATATGTTCAATATGCAACATCTAATCCCGTTTTTACAGAAAAGAATCAAGATTGGAGTTCCTCTGTGGCACTGCAGGTTAAGGATCCCGTGTTGTCACTGCAGGGGCTCCCATGGCTGCTGTGGTGGGGGTTTTGATCAGGGGCCTGGGGAACTTATACATGCCTTGGACTCAACCAAAAAAAGAATCAGGCTTTCTTTGAAAGTCCTGAGTTAATCGCATTTGCTGCTATGGCTGTTTTTACTGAACATTGTATGAAAATGGTTATTTTGTGGTTAAGTGATTTGCTCGTTTTGATATGACACTTGGCTTCTGGCAAGTTCTTAATTTTTGAAACTTGGATTAGGACATTACGGGCTTTTTTTCCCTCAAGGAGACCAATATGACAGGTACAGCGTTTCATTGGGGTAATGTAAAAGAGGGGAGTAGGGAGAAAACCAGCGGTTTATTTATATGATGGTAACCAGTCCCGAAGAGCTGATTGCTTCTTCATTTTAGTCATGTAGGATTATTACGGTTCCGATTTTTAGCCAGAATAAAGGCAAACTGCAAGTTGTGTTTGCTTTAACTCCCGGATGTACTAAGGAGACGGCTTTACAGCATCTGAGTCAGAAAAATGCTCAAGTAGGCAATGAAGCAAGCCTCGAGTTAGGGTCAAACGGCGCTCTGCTGTGTCCCAGCACACCTGTGCCGGAAGCGCAGCCCTCACCTGATCGAATCATCCCCAAGCTGAGGGGGCCCTGAGGCGGGGCCTTCGATCCCTGGGAATTTTCCTGAAAACGAACGTGCCCACCCCGATCCGTCGCCCGGCCGCTAGGAAGGCGGGCTGACGCCGACGCGGGCCACAACGGGAGGTCAGGGGGCGCGGCGCAGTTCAGGCGGGCGGGCGGCCGGGTCCCTGCCCCGGCGGAACCCCCGGCGGGCGGCGGGCCTGGTATCGCCCGCCCTCCGCCGTCCAGACTGTTCAGCTCCGAGCCTGCTGGCGCAGCGCACGCACCGCCAAGTCGGCTGGGACAACCAGGCCCTGGAGCTCTGTCCAGGGGCCGGGAGGGATGCAGCTCCCGCAGTAGCTGCCCGCGGGGGGCGGGGAGGCCGCCGTGAGGAGGCGGAGCTGCGAGCCCGCCAGTGCGCCGGGGCCTCGTCGCTGCCGCCGCCGCCGCCGCCGTCCGCTGCGCTCCTCCCCGCTCGCCTCTGCACGCCCCCGTCCCCCGCCGGCCTCGCCTCCACGGCGGCGGCGGCTTCCGCCCCTCGTAGCTGCGCTGCCGCAGGAAACGGAAGAAGGCGCAAACCATGGAGGGGAACCGGGATGAGGCTGAGAAATGTGTCGAGATCGCCCGGGAGGCCCTGAACGCCGGCAACCGCGAGAAGGCCCAACGCTTCCTGCAGAAGGCCGAGAAGCTCTACCCGCTGCCCTCAGCCCGCGGTGAGACCCTCGCTCCCCCTTTCCTCCCCGCCTGGCCCCCAAGCCGCCGCGCAGCCCGTCCTCGCCCCCTCCCTCGCCCCTCTGGGAGCCAGCTGGGTCCCGGGGCTGCCCGACCCCGCCGCGGGTCCCCCGGGAACAGCATACCGACACACCCCCGCCCCGGCCCTGACTGCCCCGGCCGAGCCTGCCCTGGGCCGCCCCGCCGTAGGCGGCCCGAGACTCCCTCCTCACCAGCCTGCCTGCGAGATGCCGGCTCTCCGCCGACACGCGAGAGTTGCCGGTTCCCTTGCCGGTTTTCATACTGTCCGGCTCTCATTCTCCCAGGAGATTCGCCTGGTCCTGTCTTACCAGAGTGGGGCTTTCTATCTGGGCGTTTGGTTATGTGGCGCCCGCCCTCCTCATTCTCACCCCCAAGTAAGGCCTAGGCCCTTAATGAAGTGAGAGGAACCGGGAACTCCAGTGGCTAATGTACAGGTCCCTGGTTCCACCGCCTCTAGGGTACAAAACACTGTGCCCAAAGCAAACAATTTCGAATACTTGAGATGACATAGCTTTTCCTTGGAAGAGAGTTCGTTTAGAAGAGGGCACACAAATGTGGCAAAAACGATGGAGTCAGTAACGATTTGCTAAAGAGTGTCCTATGTGATAACACCGTGATTGTAGACAAATGAGATACAGCTGTAGGAAGAGCGTACTGGACTGCCGTTAGTCGAATTCCTTCTGTTCCTGTCCTGCTCGCCAGGCTTTAAAACCTTTGAAATAATTATAGCCAATATTTATTGAGCACTTACTTAAAGTACGTGGTGTTTTATATGAATTATTTACTCCTCAGAAAAATCCTAAGATTCATTTGGCCAGGCTTACTCATTTGGAAACAGCCTTTTTGATGAATGAATGATTGAGTGAATGAAAACATACCCAAGGTCACACAGTAATTAGTAACAAAATCGGAATAGATTTGAGCTCTCTTGATCCAGAAACCACCACACTGGCCAATAGGATACTGTTTCATTTGAGGTTCAAGGCATTTCCAGATTAGGAAGAAAATTATCAGTAAGTCATTAAGAATATGGGTATGCTTGTTTTATTGTTGTTTTCTTAATTTTTTTCTACATTGTTGAAGCCCTGTATGCTTTACTTTTCTCTGCCCTTTCTGTTACATTGCTGATGAGTACTATACCAGGGAGGACAGGAGAGGGAAATGAAAGAAATTGAATAATTATTTTGTTAAGTGTGGCAAAATGTGAAATTTATCAACTTAACCATTTTTAAGTGTACAGTTGAGTAGTGTTAACCACTTTCACATTGTGGTACGATAAAGCTCCAGAATTTTCATCTGACAAAACTGAAACTGTCCTAGTTCAGTAGTTCCCCATTTTCCCCATCCACCCAGCCCCTGGCAGCCACCATTGTGCTTTCAAAAATTTGACTACTTTAGATACCTTCTATAAGTGGAATCATACAGTATTTGCCTTTTTGACTTTCTTATTTAACTTAGCATAATGTCCTTGAAGTTTATCCATGTTGTAGCATTAATATAATGGGAGTTCCTTTTTAAAGGCTGCATAATAGTTCATTTCATGTAATACCACATTTTCAATATCCATTTATCATCTACTAAGAAATTGTTTCTATATCTTGGCTGTTGTGAATAATGCTGCTCTTAAATGATTGTGCAGATATCTCTTTGTGATCCTTTCAAATTCTTTTGGATATATATCCAGAAATGAGATTGCTTGATCATATTGATAATTCTGTTTTTGCTTTTTTGAGGACTCCATACTGTTTTTCATGGCAGTTAACGCCATTTTACATTCTTACCACCAGTGTACAAGAGTTGCAGTACCCCCCTCTGCTCCCGTCGTTTTAGGGTGGCATCCACCGCATATGCAAGTTCCCAGGCTAGGAGTCTAATTGGAGCTGTAGCTGCAGGCCTACCTCATAGCTGCAACAACGTGGGGTCCGAGTCATGTCTGCGACCTGCACCACAGGTCACGGCAATGCTGGATCCTTACCCCTTTGAGCAAGGCCAGGGATCGAACCCACATCCTCATGGATCCTAGGCAGATTCATTACCACCAAGCCATAATGGAAACTCCAAGAGTTTCAGTTTTTCCACATCCTCACCAACACTTGTATTTTGTTTATTTGTTTGGATGTTGGTTTTTTGGTAGTAGCCATCCTGATGAGTGTGAGGTGGTATCTCATTGTGGTTTTGACTTGCATTTCTCTAATGATAAGTGATATATAGAGCATCTTTTTATTTGCATGTTGGCCTTTTTTGTATAATTTTTTGGTAAATGTCTATTCAGACCCTTTGCCCATTTTCTAATTAGGTTATTTTTGTTGTTGAGTTAGAGTGGTTCTTTATATATTCTACATTTTAACCCCTTATCAGACATATGGTTTGCAGATTTTTTTTTCCTCCCATTCTGTGTGCTTTCATTCTGTTGATTGTTTCCTTTGATGAACAGATGTTTTTAAGTTTGATATTGTCCCATTTGTCTACTTTTGCTTTTATTGCCTGTGCTTTTGGTGTAATATCCAAGAAATTATTGCCCAGATTTAATTTTTTTTAATTTCTTTACTGTATGAATATGTGATTTCATTTAGTCATTATCTTATCCTAGAGGGACAGTTTTAACATTAAGCAAGTCACCATTCAAGACAGAATACTTTGGCATTTGAATCCTAGCTTAAAACTATCTTGTAACCTTAATCTTGGGCAAGTCAGATAACCTTTGTTTCATTTAACTTTTTTGTCTGTAAAATGAGGCAATAATGTATCAATTTCTTAGGGCTCTTACGGGTATTACATGAGTTAATACATGGAAAGCATTTAACAGTAAGCACTTAATTATTTTGATATCATTTCCATTTAACAAATGTGAGGCTTTGAGAATTTTTAAACTTGTAGTCTATCATTCTATTATACAAGCAACTTGAATCAGTCTACTAAAGATACTGTAAGATATCAAAGCACAACACAATTGTTTGCCCTTAAAGACATGAACATAGGGAAAATTAAGAAACTAACAGTGTAAGTTAATAGCGCAGTTTATTGTAAGGCATTATGTGATTACCAGATAAAGTGATTCGGTATAGTGGTGTAGTCTGAAAACCTATCTCTGACAGCTTTCTGACCAGAGAAAAGGCATTGGTTGCCTTTTAACTTGGTTAAAATGTGTTGATTTAGACATATAACTAAACAAGGCATTGGTTGCCAAGCCTTGTCTAGTTATATGTAAAATGAAGATTTCATCACACGGTTGATAAGAACATTAGCTGAAATAAGTCGTGTGCAAATACTTAGTTGATTAAAGTGAGTTTTACATAGAATGTTCCCAGAAGTTTACTGGAATAATTTAAGAATTTAGGGGAGGGAAAGATCTAGAACATTTGTATACGCTCCTGATAAAGTATATAGTGTAGAAGGGAATTGAAGGTATTGGTTAAAATGAAATATAAATTTTTTATCTCTGAATTTAACCTATTTTAGACTACCCTCAAATCCTTATAACTCAGAACTTTGACTGAGTTCCTCTGGAAGTATTTTCATACTAAGATAGGCAGGATAAAACATTGCATTTTGAACAGTGAATGAGAAAATGTGTGACTAAATCCTAGCTAAATTCCAGAGTTTTTGTCTTCTTTACATTTTTTTCTTGCCAGGTGAGAGGTCTGATTGACAGACTACTTTAAAAAATTGGCAGGAATTTTCCTTGAGGAAAAACTTCATCTTCAAATGAATCTAGGACATTATTGCTTTCTAAGCATTTAGTTGAGAATATTATTTTACAGTTTGTTTCTTGCAGTAGACTTCTAAGTGAATTGAATTTTATGGCTTTCAAATATTTTCATACCATGAGTTTAGTATATTTTTAAAGGATTGTTACATGGATATGACTACTGCATAGAAAATATAAATGTTCTGGAAAAATAACGTCAGTAGGAGAATGTCAGCAGAAGAAAGCAGGAGAAAGATTTTAGTTTCTAAACTGTATATTCTTTGGATTATTGGTATGTTTTGGATTTTCACAGAGAGATACGCTTTACTTTGCTGTTTTAATACTTTAGTATTTCATACTAACTGGCAGGCAGTTTGAAGTTTAGATTTCTTTTTTTTTGTCTAAGAAAAACATTTTTATTGTTTTTAAGAATTTTATAGTAATTTGAACCAGATGGCAGCCTACAGCTTCAGAAAAGGCCAACCTGTGTCTAATGAATGGATAACTCATGTGTAATTGGTAGGGTATATCAGTACGGTAACAATTAAAACAGTCCTCTTTCAATTTTTTTTCTCTTGTGTGAGAGAGAGAGATGTGTGCAGATTTTTCTTTCTTGTATTGCAACATTATTTAGAAATTTAAATCTAATAAATTAAAGTTCTGTCCCCTTTGTCTCACTTAAAATAGTAAAATAAAGCTTTTAAAACCTTCATTACACATCTGGAGTATTATCCAACCTATTCCTTTTAAGACAATTCCATTTTCTTTTTATTTCTGACTTAGTTGAAGTTTAGTGTCAAGTACATATTATATGTTCAAAACAGTTATTTTGATAGCACCAAGTTAAGTGTTATAAAGTGATTTCCAAATTTCAGCTAATAGCCAAGTTATTTCAAGCATTGTGATTGAAGAAAGAATCGTGAATTTGGTTTTGAACTTTAATGGTTATATGACCCTGCGCTAGTAAATATCTTTTTTTTTTTTTTGTCTTTTTGCCTTATATAGGGCTGCACCCACAGCATATGGAGGTTCCCAGGCTAGGGGTCTAACAGGAGCTGTAGCTGCTGGCCTTCGCCACAGCAACGCAGGATCCGAGCCACGTCTGCAACCTACACCACAGCTCACGGCGACACCGGATCCTTAACCCACTGAGAAAGGCCAGGGATCAAACCTGCAACCTCATGGTTCCTAGTCGTATTTGTTAATCACTGAGCCACAATGGGAACGCCAGTCAGTATCTTTTGGAGAGTCAATTTCCACATCATCTATGAAATGGGGCTATAGTAATCAACACATACTTACTGAATCCATACTTCTTTGTGGCAGGCACAGTTCTAGGAACTAGAAGTCAGTGAACAAAAAGATAAAGTTCTTAGCCTCTTGGAGCTTGCATTCTAGAGGAATGAAATATGAAGTATATGCTGGACACAAAAATGGCTCAATTCCTGTTATCCTTTTTCCTTTCCTGAGCCTCAGTTTTCTCATCTGTAATTTTCCCAGTATTATTAGGCAATTTTATTAAGTGCTGTAAGGATGTCAGGTATTGTTACTGACAAAAAATATTTCAGTGGTGCCTTGGAGTTAGCAAGTTATATGTCTTTTTTTTTTTTTGTCATTTTTTAGTTACCTATCTGAGCATAAAATAATTAAGTTAGGATTAATCGCCATTTGGATTCAACTACTCATTCCCTTCTTAGTTAATATGTAGTTCTTCCTTCCTTGCTTGCATTCCTTGTACACCCTGTCCCTCTTCTAGATTGAAAATTCCTCTGTGCTTTGTGGCTAAGCGGAAATGAATCTGACAGTTTCGATCCCTGGCCTCACTTAGTGGGTTAAGGATCCATCATTGCCGTGTGCTGTGGTGTAGGTTACAGATGCACTGTGGCTCTCTGTGGCTGTGGCATAGGCCAGTGGCTACAGTTCTAATTTGACCCCTAGCCTGGGAATCCATATGCTACAGGTAGGGCCCTAAAAAGACAAAAAAAAAATTCCTCAACTGTCAGAAACCATTTTAATGTTAATAAGCTTTTTTACTCCCATGGTGCCTAATAGAGTTTTGCATATACTTGTGGCATCTATAAACCTGGATATTCTGGAATGATAACTGTTTATTCTAATTTTACTCCCTTATCAATGAAGACAATTTCTTAAATAATTAAATGAAAAAGTTATAGCTGTAAGTCTTTTCATGGTAATATATTCACAAATGAAGCTTTTCCATAATCAGACATGTATGTTAAAATGTATATTTAAGGGTTGTCACTGTAGCAAAAATTTGGAAGGAGTCCATCAGTGGGAATTGCATTGCATTCGTATACTGTGCACCTACTAAAAACAATGACGTGCATCAGTAATTTTCCATCCACTGACCCACCTCATTGTGTTCATTGGCTATAAATTCCCAGCTCTCTTTGCTGAATTCCGAGTTGAGTCTGCTCTCTCTCCCATACTGCAATAGTCCTGAATTAAAAACAATGATATGGACCTATAATTATTGCCATATAGTGATAAAATACAATGAACTATGAATTTAATAAAGGTAGAATTATGAATTTAATAAAGGTAAACATATGCAGATTATTCTAGTTTTGTTATAAAATATATAAAAAGCTAGAGAGCTAGAGAACTAGAGTAGCTAGAGTTTTAAATATACCAAACTGGTAGAGTGAATTTTTTTTTTCTTGTGTGGGATTTATAAGTGATCTTTGTTATATCTTTTTTTAGGTGAACAACATTACTTTTTATAATCACACAAGTAAAAACTGCATCTAGTTTGTGAGGAGGAGGGAAAAAAAATCCATTTGTTTTTCAAATCGTGTTCTTATTTTAATTTCAGTTAATGATGGACTATATATAACAGGTGTGCAGTAGAAGCTTATGAAATAAAAACAAATCATGGTTCTTCACTTTTGGATTATCCACATAAACACTTTTAATAATATATTTACTTTTTCAGTGGTACTTAATGCCGAGTATACTTGAATACAAATTACTTTAAAACCCCAAGCAAAGCAATGTGTCTGGAAAGTGAATGCATAAAATAAGGTTGGATAATTTTAAACCAAAAATAATTATAATCTGGTTTATAAGTACTGTATCTGCCCAACTAATGTTGTAATACTGCATGTTTTTGTAAATGAGATCTCGTATGATAGCTAAGACATTTAATCAGAAAAAGCCAGTGTGTTCTGAATTCTGGCAGTACTTGAACTAAATCACATTACCTTCTCAGGCACTGGTTCCAGTGATTGTTAATACAGGAAACCTTGCTGATTCCATTTTTAAGATGACAAAACTGGATATTGAGACCCAGAGATAATGGAACTTGTCCAAATTTTCACTCTTTGGGGCCAAAGAGTACTTGGTATAGGTGTCTGTGTACATCCAGCATTGTTAAGCAGAGCCCATGTGCATGAAATTGTAAAAGGATTTTCAGTATCATAATAACTAAAGTCTAAAACAACTCTTATGATCCTATTTTAGCAATATCTAGCATCCAGCTCTTAACATGGTGTCCAGAAAAAAAATGAGAAAATATGTTTGTGCTAAGAATGAAAGGCAGTGTATAGAAAACTTCCAGCTCGCATGCATAGGGATTTTGTGACCACCTATAAATGTTAAGCACATATAGCCACTTTCACATCTGGCTTTACAGTAGTTTATTTATTAGCTGAAATACTTCTATCAAGAGACACTCACCTGTCTTAGGGATACATGTGGTGTACTTCATATAGGAAAGGCAGGGTATAGTAAGTGCTTGATTGCTTTTATGGTTTTCAAGAAAAGGAGATGGTTTCCTTTCCCCAGACAGCTAATGCTTTTTTTTTTTTTTAATCTTTGGCCAGTAGAAACCCCTTTACATTAGCTCCTAAGTCCTATAGACACATTCCCAATAGTCTTTAATTATTACCTTGCTTTTTGGTGCAACAGAAAGTTTCATGTTCTTGTACATTCCCTGTAGTAGACCTGGAATCAACCATATCTCCAATAATCCCTGGTTTCTTTTAGTGGAAAATGGTGGCACAGTATCAAAATCTGTACTAAGGGTACTAAGAGTGCTGTAGCTAATAGATTGTTCCTTGTTTCTGGGCCTTTTCAGTGTATAGACTAGGGATTTTTACAAATTTTTTTTTTGAAGTAAAAGGGCTTAGCAGTTTATACTAGTAAGTTCAATTCAAGTTAAGCACTTTGGGGTGTTTAAGCTTTTCTAGCTTATATTTCCATCCTTTTCATTCCACAATAGTAATCCTGATTATCAAGGCCATAGCAGATTATAGAATATATCATGATTATTTATTTGCTTTATGCCACCTCAGATACATAATAGTTTCAATGTAATATTACCAGTACTACTAATAAAATTACTAAAAACTGTTGAAATTTCTTTGTATATACGCTCTTCACTTTCCCTCCTGTTTTAGTTTTTTTCTTTTTTAATTTTGAAATACTCTCAAATTTATAGAAAGTTCACAAAAATAGTACAGACTTCCCATATACATTTAATTCAGGATTTCTATTTGATAAAATTTTACTACATTTGCTTTATCACGTCCTTCCTCTCTCCCTGCTATCTCCCCTGCTTTGCCAACCCCCTCCCTGCAATTTGTTCTTATATTTTTTTCCTGAACCACTTAAGAGTAAGTTGTAGACACAATGTTCTGTTACCCCTAAATAATTCAATGTATGTTTCTTAAGACAACGCTCTTACAGAATCACAGTATTAACCTTCAGATTCATGAAATTAGTACATATATCTTATTCAAATTCTGCCAGTCCTCCCAATTATGTCTTAGTAAAAAGGACTCATGTTGCACTTATTTGATGTATTTTATTCTCTAGATGCTGTCTTTTGTTGAGTGCAGACCAGCTATTTTGTAGAATTTCCCTCAGTTTGGGTTTGGTTGTCATTCCCTCCTATAAATTTTTGGCAGACATTCCATAGAAGTGATGCTATGTTTTTAGTGTTGCATATCAGAATTCACATGTTGATTTGGTTCTTACTGGTGAGGTTAACTTTGATCACTTGGTAAAGTTGGTGATTACCAGTTTTCTCCACTCTAAACTTTTTTCCTTTTCTAATAATAAATACTTTGTGGGAAAATACTTTGAAACTGTGAATGTCCTCTTCCGCAACAAACTTTCATCAACTCCTTTTATCATCCATTGATGATTAATTCCAGATTAAATTTCTTTTTATGTTGTTTTTCTTTTTTTTTTTTTTTGCCTTTTTTGTCACTTTATGGCCGCGGGTTTATGGCCGCACCCGCGACATGTGGAGGTTCCCAGGCTAGGGGTCTAATCGGAGCTGTGGCCACTGGCCTGCGCCGCAGCCACAGCAACGCAGGATCCGAGCCGCGTCTGCAACCTACACCACAGCTCACGGCAACGCCGGATCCTTAACCCACTGAGCAAGGGCAGGGATCGAACCCGCAACCTCATGGTTCCTAGTCGGATTCGTTAACCACTGC
>PVHT020000253.1:1402654-1413470 GCA_004024745.2 Catagonus wagneri | reverse complement strand
GTTGTTTTTCTTATTCTGTCATTCCTTCTACAATTAGTTGGCATTCCAGTTTATTTATTAGTATGGTTTCATGAATTACTGTTTAATCCATTACTATCGTTATTCCTTTTGATACTCACATTGCCTCAGATTTATAGTCATCGGGAACCTCTTCAAGCTGGTTCCTGTCTTTTTGACGTGTTCTCATCATTCTTTGAGCTTCTTTACTTTCTGGTACAAAAAAATTTTCAGGCTCAGTTTTTACCTTCTTTGCCCTGAGAATCAGCTCTTTCTGAAGGAGTCCTAATTCTTTTTAGTGGATAATGGTATTTAGAAACTAAGATACAGACACTAGGTAAGCTCGTTGCTGCAGGCATGTCATTGCTTCTAGGTCCTCTTAGTAGAGAGAGCTAAGGAATGTATGTATGTGTGAATGCATGTATATATATTTATATATATATATAAAACATATGTGTGTGTTATATGTATTTGTATGTAGGTATACACATATCTGTAGTAATTTAATCTACGTTAATTTGATATCTGTATAAGATTTGCACACCTCCCTTTGACATCTAGAGTTCATGCTAGCCTTCTGCATTTTCCTTTGTGATTCTATTCACTGACAGTGAGAAATGTGGTGTGTTTTTATTGTGTTCAGAGATTTTCCTCTTTTTTTTCTCATGTAACTTTGTATCAGATTTCAATTCTATTATTTTCTTTTCTCGTTTTTATGAGAAGTTAGTTAGCCTTTCTAAACACACAGAGACCTCCAGTTTCTGTGTGATGTTTCAAAATATATCACCTTGCTATATAAAATCTCACTGCTTTCTCCTTCTCCACTTTATATAGTTTCTCTTTTCTTTTTTTCTATTGCTTCTATCCTTTTCATTTTGGGTCCTGTTCCCAGCAGTTTCTTCTTGGTGTGGCTTTGTTCTGGAAGAGGACTTTGGCAGATTAGTTTTGAGAGTTGTGACAGAAGTATTTTTTGCCTTTAAGAGTTTATGGTGTACTGTTTCACTCGCATGCTATTGTAGTGAGCGAAACCTGTTCCTTTTTTCTCACCTTTCTCAGTTTTGCCTGCTGTGCTTCATAGAGAGTCTCTGTTTGCTATTTTGGAGTTTTGTTCTGTGGACTGGTGAAACATCCTGTTACTCTTTTCTACCTCTTCCCACAGAGATGATGATACCCACATAGATGTTGTAACTATTGGTGGTTTATCCTTATCTTCTTGTATTTGGGGATTTTGTATATGCTGTTTCAAGGTTGCTATCTAATTCCTCTAATTTTGCAGAAATTTAAAATTTAATCTGATGACATCCCAGAATTTCCACAGAATTTTTCATATTAAAAAGTTCTTGAACCACTACCCCCTATACCATGCTGGCTTCGCTCTCAAGGTTAATGTGAACTACATTATATATGAACTAAACTGTAGTTAAAAAATTGACTATATATTATACTTATCTTGTTAATAACTAATTGATTGTTGTCTAAGAACCTTTCTGTATGATATACAACTAGATTGTTATAAAAACCGAATTTCTTATGTCTTTGGTGACTTCTTGAATGTATTAGATAGGGAAAAGATATGGTAGAAAATTCTCACATATAAAATAGAAACATTAAGTATCTGTATGTTTGCAAATTGGCCAATGAAACAGCAGGGTTTTTAAAAATATGTATGTATATAACAGCTTTATTGAGATATAATCCACATACTATGCAATTAATTAATTTAAAGTATGTCATCCAGTGGGCTCACAGAGTTGTGCAACCATTAGAACAATTAATTTTAGAACATTTTCTTCATCACAGAAAAAAAACCTCATACTCACTAGTAATCACTCCTCATTTCTCATCAATTCCATCCTTCCCTTCCCACTAGCCCTAGGCAACAATTGATCTGTTTCTGTAGATTTCCGTATTCTATATATTCCCTATAAATGGAACCAAACAATACGTGGTCTTTTTGTGACTGGCTTTTTTCACTTAGCATGTTTTCAAGATTCATCCATGTTGTAACATATATCAGTACTTCATTTTTTTAAATTGCCAAATAATATTCCATTGTATGGATTTAGCACTTTATTCATTCATCAGTTAATGGACATTTTGATTGCTCCCATTTGTTTTCTATTATGAACAATACTGTTAAGGACATTTATGAACCAGTTTTTACATACATGTATGTTTTCATTTCTTTTTAGTATACACCCAGGGATAGGTTCGTTGGGTCAGAAGGTAACTATATGTATTTAATCTTTTAAAGAACTATCAGATGATTTTTCAAAGTGGGCACACTATTTTACATCACCGCCAGCAATGTATGAGGGTTCCTATTTTTCCACATCCTTGCCAACACTTGTTATTGTCCATCCTGCTGATTATAGTCATCCTAGTGGGTATAAAGTGGTATCATTATAGTTTTAAAATTCATTTGCCTAGTGGCCACTGTTGTTGAGCAGCTTTTCATGTACTTATTGGTCACTTGTCTGTCTGTTTTGGAGAATGTCTGTTAAGATCCTTTACCTGTTTTTCTTAATTGAGTTTTTGGTCTTTTTATTATTGAGTTTTAAGAATTCCTTATGTATTCTGTATATATGTCTTTTGCACATATATGATTTTGTAAATACTTTTCCCATTCTCTGGATTGTCTTTTTACTTTATTAGGTGTTCTTTGAGGGGCAAAGTTTTTAATTTTGATGAAGTCCAGTTTCTCTATTTTTTCTTTTCCATTTTACTTCATTTGTCATATCTGAGAATTTTTGCCTAAATCAAGGGCACTAAGATTTACTCCTGTATTTTAGTCTAAGAGTTTTATAGTTTCAGCTCTTAAATTTAGGTGTGTGATCTATTTTGAGGTAATTTTTTAATGTGTGGTATAAAGGGATCCAAATTCATTGTTTTGCATATAGATATCCAGTTGTCCTGGCACCATTTGTTGACCTACAGGTTCTCATATGTTATTACGTTCGTTTTTATTCAATTCTGTTTTTGATTTCTATTATGATTGGATCTTTGATACATAAGTTCTCTAGGTTTTTTTCCCCTTCAAACCCATTTGTGTCCAATTACAGTTTTGTAATTGATTTCTTGCTCCCATTGTACTTAGTGATTATTGTATATTATAATACTAATTCTTTGAGATTTGAAGAGGATAGTATTATAGTCTAATTATAATGTAGTCAATTTTCATTCCTGTATACATGTAAAAAATGAGTATAATTGTATTATGTTTCTTAGATAAAACCTGATAAATTAGATGCTTATATTATTCGACTCCTTAGTGATTATTTAATCTACCCAGTGTCAGTTATGGATTAAAAATGTGTTTATCTTTTACTATCGTGGTGGATTTCTCTGTTTTTTTCTTTTCAGTTCTGTTGATTTTTTTTATGTTTAGTTTTAACTTATTTTGGGAAGTTTGAAGCTTACCCAGGAGAGAGACTGTTATAATCAATCACTATCACTCTCCCATCTTTTAACCATTATGAATATATGTGGCCAATCTTATTTCATATATTGTCTCTATCACCTCTTTTGTGCCCCTCCAGTATTTTATGGCAAATCCTAGACGTATATTGTTTTTTTATTTACTCAATATTATAGATTTACTCACACATTTAACACAGTATTTGGACCCCATAATATCCATTCTCTTTTGCATCTCAGCCCGGATGAAAGCATTTTCCTTCTGTTCAAAATGTATATATTAAAGCATCCTCTAGTGAAGTCTTAATGGTAAATTGTCTCAGGTTTTGAATGAAAATGTTTTTAATCTTGTTTAGTGTTCAGATAATTAGTACAGAGCTTAAGGTGACAGTTATTCTCCCTGAACATTTTGAAGATATTCATTTAGTTGCCATTGTTGCTGTTGAGAAATAAATAGGAAGTTTAATTTCTGTTTCTTTGTAGGTAATCTCATTAGCTACTTTAAGGACTGTCTTATTCTTTGGTATTCTGCAATTTCACCATTATATGACAAATGAAAGTATGTCATAAGTAATTGGATGATAGTAATTTTGAGTTATTAAATTTATTTTTTTTTAATTCAGTGAATTTTATATTTATAGTTGTACAGCTATTATTACAACCACATTTTAGAACATTTCCATCCCAAACCCCAGTCTATCACTCCCCCACAACCTGTAACCATAAGTTTTTCAAAGTCTGTGAGTCTGTTTCTGTTCTGCAAATGAGTTCATTGTATCCTTTTTTTTTTTAGATTCCACATGTAAATGATAGCATATGATGTTTGTGTCTCACTGTCTAAAACTTCACTTAGGATGATAATTCTGGGTCCATCTATGTTGCTGCAGGTGGCATTATTTCATTCTTTTTTTATGGCTGAGTAATAGTCCATTGCATATATGTACCACATCTTGTTTATCTACTCCTCTGTTGATGGACATTTAGATTGCTCCATGTCTTGGCTACTGTATATACCGATGCAATGAACATTAGGGTGCATGTGTCTTTTCAAGTCATGGTTTTCTCTGGATAATATGGTAATTCTATTGTTAGTTTTTTGAGGAATCTTGACACTGTTTTCCATAGTGGTTGCACCAATTTACATTCCTCCCAACATTGTAAGAGGGTTCCCTTTTCTCCATATCCTCTCCAGCATTTATTGTTTGTAGACTCTTTGATGATGGCCATTCTGGCTGGTATAAGGTGGTACCTTACATCAAAATATAGTTTGGGGAGTTCCCGTCGTTTTGACTGGTATCCATGAGGATTCAGGTTCGTTGCTTAGTGGCTTAAGGATCGGGTGTTGCTGTGAGCTGTGGTGTAGGTCACAGACATGGTTTGGATCCTGTGTTGCTGTGGCAGTGGTGTAGGCCAGCAGCTACAGCTCCGATTTGACTCCTAGACTGGGAATTTCCATATGCTGCGGGTGTGGCCCTAAAAAGCAAAATATAAATATACATACATATATACATACACATATATAGCTTTTTTTGCATTTCTCTAATAATTGGTGCCATTGAACATCTTTTCTTTCTTTGGAGAATTGTGTGTTTAGATTTTCTGCCTTTTTTTTTTTTCTTAACCCACTGAACAAAGATTAAGGTATCCAACCTACATCCCCAAGGATCCTAGTTGGGTTCGTTACCACTGAGCCAAGACAGGAACTCCTTTCTGCCCATTTTTTGATGGGGTTGTTGGTTTTTTTTTATATTGAGCAGGATGTGTATATACATTTTGGAGATTAATCCCTTGTCAGTCACTTTATTTGCAAATACTTTCTCCTATTCTGAGGGTGTCTTTTTGTTTTGTTTAGGGTTTCCTTTATTCTATGCAAAAACTTTCAAGTTTAATTAGGTCCCATTTGTTTATTTTTGTTTTTACTGTCATTACTCTAGGAGGTGGGGCAGAGACAATATTGCTGAGATTAATGTCAGAGAGTGTTTGGCCTGTTTTCCTCTAAGAGTTTTATAGTATCTGGTCTTATGTTTAGGTCTTTAATCCATTTTGAGTTTATTTTTGTATATGGTGTTAGAGAGTGTTCTAATTTCATTCTTTTATATGTACCATCCAGTTTTCCCAGCACCACATACTGATGGCACTGTCTTTTCTCCATTGTATATTCTTGCCTCCTTTGTCTTATATTAGTTGACCATAGGCCTATGGGTTTAATTCAGGGCTTTCTATCCTGTTCCACTGATCTATATTTCTGGTTTTGTGCCCACACCATACTGTTTTGATGACTGTAGCTTTGTAAGTGTAGCCTGAAGTCAGGGAGCCTGATTCCTCCAGCTTTATTTTTCTTTCTCAGGATAACTTTGACTATTCTGGGTCTTTTGTGCTTCCAAACAAGCTTTGAAGTATTTTGTTCTAGTTCTGTGGAAAATGCCCTTGGTAGTTTGATAGGGATTGCATTGAATCTTTAGATTGCCTTGGGTAGTTAGTCATTTTGACAATATTGATTCTTCCAGTCCAAGATCATGGTATGTCTTTCCATCTGTTTGTGTCATCTTTGATTTCTTTCATCAGTGTCTTACAGTTTTCAGAGTGCAGGTCTTTTGTCTCTTTAGATAGATTTATTACTAGGTATTTTATTCTTTTTGATGTAATGGTAAATGGGATGGTTTCCCTACTTTCTCTTTTGGATCTTTCATTGCTAGTATATAGAAATACAGTTGATTTCTGAGTATTAATGTTGTATCCTGCAACTTTACAAAATTTACTGATGAGCTCTAACAGTTTTCTGGTAGAATCTTTAGGATTTTAGAGGCATAGTATCATGTCACCTTCAAACAATCATAGTTTTACTTCTTCCTTTCTCGTTTGGATTCCTTTAATTTCTTTTTCTTCTCTGATTGCCATGGCTAGGACTTCAAAACTATGTTGAATAGAAGTGGCAAGAGCACTCCTTGTCTTAGTTGTTGGTTTGTTATATATAGCCTTTATTATGTTGAGGTAGTTTCCCTTTATGCCCACATTCTGGAGGGTTTTTATCAGAAATGGGTGTTGGATTTGTCAAAGCTTTTTCTGCATCTATTGAGAGGATTGTATGGTTTTATTCCTTAGTTTGTTAATATGGTGTATCGCTCTGATTGTTTTGCAGATACTGAAAAATCCTTGCATCTCTGGGTTAAATCCCACTTGATCATGGTGTATGATCCTTTTAATGCATTGCTGCATTTGGTTTGCTAGTATTTTGTTGAGGATTTTTGCATCTTTGTTCATCAGTGATATTAGCCTGTAATTTTCTTTTTTTGTGGTATCTTTGTCTCATTTTGGTATTAGGGTGATGGTGGACTCATAGAATGAGTTTGGGAGTGTTCCTTCCTCTGCAGTTTTTTGGAATAGTTTCAAAAGGATAGGTGTTAACTCTTTCTGAGGTTTTTTTTTTTTTTTTTCAGGGCCACACCCTTGGCGTGTGGAAGTTCACAGGCTAAGGGGCAGAATTTAAGCTGTAGCTGCTGGCCTATGCCACAATGACAGCAATGTGGGATCCAGTTAGTGTCTGCGACCTACATCACAGCTCAAGGCGATGCTGTATCCTTAACCCACTGGGCAAGGCCAGGGATCAAACCTTGCATCCTCATGGATACTAGTTAGATTCGCTACCATTGCACCAACCATGGGAACTCCTTCTCTGAGTTTTTGATAGAATTTGCCTGTGAAGCCATCTGGTCCTGGACTTTTGTTTGGTGGAAGTTTTTTAATCATAGTTTCAGTTTCAGTTCTTGTGATTGGTCCATTCACCTTTTCGCCTTCTTGGTTTACTCTTGAAAGATTGTACTTTTCTAAGAATTTCACCATTTTTTCTAGATTTGTCCATTTTATTGGCATATAGTTGCTTGTAGTAGTCTCTTATTATCCTTTGTATTTCTGTGTGTCCATTGTAACTTCTCCTTTTTCATTTCTAATTTTAATGATTTGAGTTCTCTCTTTTTCTTGATGAGTCTAAGGGTTTATCCGTTTATCAATTTTGTTGATCTTTTTAAAGAACCAGCTTTTACTTTCATTGATCTTTTCTATGGTTTTCTTCATTTCTATTTCATTTATTTCTGCTATGATCTTCATGATTTCTTCTGCTAACTTCGGGTTTTGTCTGTTCTTTATCAAGTTCCTTTAGTTGTAAAGTTTAGTGTTTATTTTGAGTTTTTTCTTGTTTCCCAAGGCAGGCTTGCACAGCTATAAACTTCCCTCTTAGAACTGCTTTTGCTGCATCTCATAGGATTTTGGATTGTTGTGTCTTTGCTGTCATTTGCTTCTAGGTATTTTTAAATTTCTTCTGTGATTTCTTCAGTGATCCATTGATTGTTTAGTAGCATGTTGTTTAGTCTTTACATGTTTGTGTTTTTTTTTGCAGCTTTTTTCTTGTTGATTTCTAGTCTTAGAGTGTTGTGGTCAGAAAAGATGGTTGATATGATTTCAATCTTCTTAACTTTACCAAGGCTTGAGTTGTGGCCCAGAATGTTATCTATCCTAGAGAATGTTCTATGTGCATGTGAAAGAATGTGTATTTTGTTGCTTTTGGGTGGAATATGCTATAAATATCTATTAAGTCCATCTGGTCTAATGCATCATTTAAGGCCTCTCTTAATTTTCTGTCTGGATGATCTCCATTGCTGTAAGTGGGGTGTTAAAGTCCCCCACTATTATTGTGTTATTGTTGATTTCTCCTTTTAAGGTTGTTAGCAGTTGCCTTGTATATTGTGGTGACCCTATGCTGGCTGCATAGATATTTAAAATTGTTGTATCTTCTTGGATTGATCCTTTGATCATTATGTAGCATCCTTCCCTGTCTCTTAAAATATTCTTCATTTTAAGGTCTATTTTGTCTGATATGAGTATTGCTACTCCAGCTTTCTTTTGATTCCCTTCTTCGCACTTTCAATTTGTATGTATCCCTAGAAGTGAAGTGGGTCTCTTGAAAATAGCATACATATTGGTCTTGTTTTTGGATCCATTCACCTAGTCTGTGTCTTTTGCTTGGGACATTTAGTCCGTTTACGTTTAAGGTTGTTACTGTTGTTGTTGTTGTTGTTATTGCTTTTTAGGACCACACTCGCAGCATATGGAAATTTCCAGGCTAGGGGCTGAATTGGAACTATAGCTGCTGGCCTATACCACAGCCACAGCAACTTGGGATCCAAGCCCTGACTGTGACCTACACCACAGCTGTGGCAACACCAGATCCTTAAACCACTGAGCAAGGCCAGGGGTCAAACCTGTGTCCTCATGGATGCTAGTCAGATTTGTTTCCACTCAGCCACAATGGGAACTCCTGGATTGCTTTTTCTTACTTATGTGTGTGTCTGTTGTAGGTTTTTGGCTTGAAGTTACCATGAAATTTTGATATAGGTCTCTCTTTCTCTCTCTCTCTCTCTATATATGTGTGATTGTTTTAAATAGCTGTTCTCTTAATTGTAAATGTATCTCCAGTATCCTACACTTGTACCCTCCTCACGATTTCTGGGTTTGTTAGCATATCTTGGTGTGGATGGTTTCCTACCTTTGCTATATGTGTGCCTTTACTGAAGAGTCTTGTCATTTGTAATATATTTGTTTCTAGTTGTGGTGTTTTCTTTTCCGCCTAAAAAAGTTCCTTTCATACTTGTTTTAAAGCTGATTTAGTGTTGCTGAATTCTCTTAGCTTATCTGTAAAGCTTTTGATTTCTCCTTCAAATATGAATGAGAATCTTGCTGGGTTGAATAATCTTGGTTAGAGGTTTTTCTCTTTCATCACTTTAAGTATATCGTGCCACTCCTTTCTGGCCTCAGAGTTTCTGCCGATAGATAAATTAGCTGATAACCTTATCAGGATTCCTTTGTAATTTCTTTTCCCTAGCTGTTTTCAATATTTTCTCTTTGTCTTAATTTTGGTCAGTTTGATTAATATGTGCCTCAGAGTGTTCCTCCTTGGGTTTATTTTATATGGTAGTGGTTGTGCTTCCTGGATTTGAGTGAGTGATTCCATGTTAGTAAATCACCTTCCCATGTTAGGGACGTTTTTGGCTATTATCTCTTCAAATATTTTCTCTGGCCCTTTCTTTCTCTCTCTCTTCTCCTTCTGGTACCCCTATAATGCAGATGTTGGTGTGCTTAGAGTTGTCCCAGAGTTCTCTTAGACTGTCTTCATTTCTTTCTTCCTTTTTTTATTATCTGCATCAGTGATTTACACCAGTCTGTCTTCTGCCTCACTTATTCGTTCTTCTTCCTTCTGTATTCTGCTATTGGTTCCTTCCAATGAATTTTTTATTTCAATTATTATATTTTGCATCTCTGTTTGCTTAACCTTTTTTTAATCCTTTTTTTTTCTGCTTTTTAGGGCCACAACCACAGCATATGGAGGTTCCCAGGCTGGAGGTCCAATCAGAGCTACAGCTGCTGGCATGTACCATAGCCATGGCAACACCACATCCGAGCCACGTCTGCAACCTACACCACAGCTCACGGCAACACCAGATCCTTAACCCACTGAGGGAGGCCAGGGATCAAACCCACAACCTCATGGTTCCTAGTCAGATTTGTTTCTGCTGAGCCATGACAGGAACTCCTCTCTTTGTTTAACCTTTAAATCTTCTATTTCTTTGTCCAGTGTTTCTTGTAATTTATCAATCTTTGCCTATAGTTTATTTCCATGATCTTGAATCATCTTTACTATTATTAGTCTAAAGTCTTTTTTATGGAGTTTGCTAATCTCCTGATCACTTAGCTGTTTTTCTGTTTTTTTTTTTTTTTTCTTGTTCCTTTATCTGGGTCATAATTCTCTGCCTTTTCATTTTGTATAGATATTTTTGTGTGTTTGCATGTGGTCTCCAAATTGCAAGGCAATAAGGTTATAACCTCTCTTGCTTCTGATGTCTGCCCACTGGTAGGTGGAGCTGATTCTTATCCTTCTGGTGGGTGGGGCTTTGTCTCTAGGTGCGATTAGAGGCTCTATGTGCCTAGGATGTCTTTAGGCAGCCTGTTTGCTAATGTGTGGGGCTGTGTTCCCACCTGGTTTATTGTTTGGCCTAGGGCTTCTCAGGCCTGATGGGTGGGACCATGCTTTTCCAAAATGGCCATCTCCAGGGGAGTCCACACTGATGATTATTCCCAAGAACCTTTGCCTCCAATATCCTTCCTTCACAATGATCCAGTCACCCCCTGTTTTCCGAGGAGATAATGCAAGATCTGCAGGGAGGTCTGACCCAAATTCTTTTTTTTTTTTTTATAATTTATTTTTTATTTTTTTTGCATTATAGCTGGTTTACAGATTTCTGTCAGATTTTCCAACTGCACCGTGTGGTGACCCGGTTACATGTACATACATGGATTTGTCACATGTAATTAGATATAGTTCCCCGTGCAATACAGTTGGATTTCCTTGCTA
>PVHT020000253.1:1226532-1394660 GCA_004024745.2 Catagonus wagneri | reverse complement strand
ACCTCCAGTGTCCTTCTCCCACAACAAGCCACAGTCACCCCTATTTTCCCAGGAGATCCTCCAAGAATTGCAGTAAGGTCCACCCAGATTCCTATGGAGACTGCTTTGCCCTGGGACCCAGTGCACGTGAAAGTCTGTGTGTGCCTTTCAAGGATGGGGTCTCTGTTTTCCCCAGTCCTGTGGAGCTCCTGCACACAAGACCCGCTGGCCTTCAATGCCAGATGCTCCCGGGGCTCTTTCTCCCTGTGCCCGATCCCCAGGCGTGGGGTTTTGACGTGAGGCTCAGAACTCTCAGTCCTGTAGCTGAGTCTCTGTGATGCAGTTACTTTCCAGTCTGTGGGGCTTCCCACCCGGGAGGTACGGGGTTGCTTCTATCGCGTAATCGCCCCTCCTGCCTCTTGATATGGTCTCCTCTTTGTCTTCTGGAGTAGAATATCTTTTTTGGAAGTTTACATTCCAGTTGGTTGAAGGCTGCTCGGCATTTGTTTGTAGTTTTGCTGTTTTTCGGGAGAGAAGTTTAGCTCCAGTCCTTCTATTCCGCCATCTTAATCCAATCTCTCCATTCTCTATTTTGTTCATGAGTAGATCTCAGACACCCTGGGACATCGTTGGTACTCATTAAATATCATTGACTAAATAAAACATTGTGTTTATGAAATAAAATTAACTTGTGTTAGTAGTAAAAATCTAAATTAGAAAAATTTAATTATTATTACTATGAAGCAGACTGTGTAACAGATTTTTGTTGATGTGATTATTAAAAAAAAAAAACTCTTTGGAGTTCCCACTGTGGTGCAGTGGGTTAATAATGATCCAGTTTGTCTCTGTGGAGGTACTGGTTTGATCCCTGGCCCAGTGCAGTGGGTTAAGGATCCAGGGTTGCTCCAGCTGTGGCATAAGTCACAGCTCCAGCACTTATTTGATCCCTGGTTTAGGAACTTCCGTATATGCCCCAGGTATGGCTGAAAAAGAAAAAAAAAAAAAAATGTTCTGTAATCTTATTGCTATGTTCTCTTTTTTTCCTTGTTCATATAACAAATGATGAATGCTTTTATTAAGAAAGGAGATCTAACGTTCCATAAACGTTTACTGAGAACCTATCACTGTGATGCCTAATAAGTTTAGTGATGAAAAAAGATCAATCTTGTCTCTTGTCTTTGAAAACGTCAAGTCAGCCTTTGCAGTTCTTTAGCTGCTAGTGAACAGCTATGCCTCAGATCCTTTTACCTCATACTGCCCCTATCGTCAGACCACTCACACATGGAACACATCTAAAGTCATAAAGGACTCGGCAATGTTTAAAATGTGTTTTAGGAGTTCCCTTCGGGGCTCAGTGGTTAACGAATCCGACTAAGAACCATGAGGTTGCGGATTCGATCCGTGGCCTTGCTCAGTGGGTTAAGGATCTGGTGTTGCCGTGAGCTGTGGTGTAGGTTGCAGACGCAGCTCGGATCCCGCGTTGCTGTGGCTGTGGCTAAGGCCGGCAGCTACAGCTCCTGTTAGACCCCTAGCCTGGGAACCTCCATATGCCGCGGGTGCGGCTCTACATAAAGGCAAAAAGACAAAAAAAATCAATCAATAAAAAAATAAATGTGTTTTAGTGAAGAAAAATTATTAGGTCATGGGAGAATGTTCACATCCAAAAGGTCTAATGTCCCCTGCTCCATTCAGAGTATTTTTTTTCCCTAACATACTTCAGAGACTCTGGGGTTAAATGTTACATATTTAGGGTTATAAACTATGTAAGTGATCTTTAAGAGTATGTTCATCATAACGAAACACAAGTGTAACTAATATTTTTGAGTCCCATGATGTATTTTATTATGAGATTTTATCTTTCACAGAGAGTAACATGAATGAATTCTCTTTAGCATTACCTAGCTGAATTAATAGCTTGCTTTGACATTTAAGCCAAAGGGTACTATAATTGTTTTACCTGCACTAAACTGTTGCTTTGACATTTGATTAGTTTTGCAAAAAAACTAACAAGACTCTCAGAATGCAATGCTTCTTAATCTTTAGCTGTGACATACTTGTGAGGAGTTTTGGAATTTCTTTTCGCACTTAAGATACTATAAAATTGTTCTTATCCTCTCATTTTAGTTACAGAGTGTGCTCTGTCCTTCATCAACAATTGTTATGAGTTTTGCTTTACATCTCTGTAGTCGTGATAAGTTGCACCAAGGACATTCTCATGGCCAACTCTTCTTAGACTGGGAGAGGTTGGAAGAGTGGTCTATGGTTGAGAAAGAGAGCAAAGCAATAGGCCTTAATGGATAACTATCATTTGATGCTGAGAAAACAGTACATGGACAGTTCTTTGTACTATTCTAATAAATAAAAAATTAAGAGGTATTACTCAAAGTTCTTCCTTGAAACTTATACTATGATGTAACATATTCTCTTGTTCACAGCATAAACAAATGTAAAAATTACTATGAAGTGCTTGGAGTTACCAAAGATGCTGGTGATGAAGATTTGAAAAAAGCTTATAGAAAGCTTGCTTTGAAATTTCATCCAGACAAAAACCACGCACCTGGAGCAACAGATGCTTTTAAAAGTAAAGTAAACCTTTTAAAACAATTTTCTAAGCTCTTTTTTGAATCTACAATGTTTCGGATTATTAAATTCTGCCTTTAGATGGTGCTTTTAGAAACCAGCATTAGCAAGAGTCCCCAGAATTATTCAGAGCTTCAGTATTTTGTTAAACCAGGACCCAAACACAAGCCGTTTGGCTTCACAAAAGCACCATGCCAGTTTTGGCAAATCCTGAGTAACTTTTCTGAATACCCAAGTGTGCTTTCTAGTTTACCACACAAGTACTGTGGTGACTATGTATGAGATTCTAGCCTATTACCAGCTGGTTCTAAAGGAACTGAAAGCAAAATAAACTTATTGAGAGTTTATAAGATATTGGAGACTGTCTAGAATTGGAAAGCTATTTGGAATCACTATCCTGACCAGAGTTCCTTTATTTTTGTTAACTGTGGCCAACTTTTGTATTTTTTATACTTAGTTCTAATGTGATTATTTTTCAAGAATGTTTCTTTCTTTTTGGCAACTATTCATTTTTCTTCATTTTCTTTCTTACTATTTCAGTTTTTTGCTAATTTAGTAAAAAGTGTCAGAGAACTGATTTATAATTTCATATTATGTACGATATATTCATAATAGGTAACTTCTGATTCAAAGGAAAATGCTTAAATTTGTGGTTCTTATGAATTTGGCATTCATAGAGCCAGTGTATAATGTTTACACAATGAAATGCTGAGGTCTTAGAATAACAGGAGGGAGATAATCATTTTTAAAATTTTCCTCAAAGGTAGATGACTCAATTGGTCTTTCATAAAAACATTGTTAAAATGATTTCTAAAACAGTTTTATTTCTTGAAGGAAGTTGCCAAGCAAGATACATTTGGGGATTATCAATACATTGCAATAAAAGCAGCTGCCAGGGGGGTACTGGTGAAAGTAAAATATCACTGGAACAGTGAGAGCCTTCTCTTTTTGTTCCCTTAAATTAAAAATGGCATGTTGAAAGTACAGGAAAAGCTTCTCTACTCGAAAACAATATTTTTAGCACATATTCCCCTGAAGTTAAAAAAATTTTTTTCACATTATAAATTAAAAATATTTGCGTTTAAAAATACTTGTTTTCAAAATGTTTAAAAACATTTTATCAGTGAGTTATTGGGATACCTATGACCTGCTGGATGATTTCAGTATTAATTCTTCATTAATGTTAAGAACATTAAACTGCTTCTTTCTCCTGTTTCTGTACTGAAGTCATGTTAGCATTATTGGTATTGGAATAACAGTAAGTGGCTCCACCAATAAGTTTTCAGCCTGTGTTGCATTTTAAAGAAGTGAGCATCAATGTCACCCCACACAGACATGCAGAGGAGTTTTACTAAGGTGATTGTACTTTGGTGTGGTACATTTCAGAGTCAAATACTCTAATTTGCAAAACTAGAAACTTATTATTTATCAACATACTGAGCAGTGATTCATCTCTAGAGCAAAGTCTCACATTATTTAATCCATAGGAGTTTATTTGTAAATCAGAATGCTAATTGATTAATGCCAAAGAGGATCGTAATAGGGAGATGGTTGATGAACCTGTTTTTCTTTGAGTGTAAACCACATAGAAAACCTGATTGTAAGCCACAGATGTTTGGTAAGCAAATATAGTTAATTAGAAAATATTACTGCTAGTGTCATCACATAGAAATGGAAAGTTTCATTCATTTAGCACACAGGATCTTTTCATTACTTTCTGAATCATCTTACTTTATTTTTAACCTTGATCTTAACTTCTGTGTTTGGGATGCCAAGCTATTTATTCTGAGCAGAGACTGCAGTTTTTTTGTTTGTGTATGAGATAAGTATAGATTTATTGCTATGTAATTGCCAAAACACTTTTTACAAAAGATGGAAACCATTTTTTTTTAAATTTTCTCCAAGAATAGAGAAAAGTCAGAGGACATATTTTCATTAGTGTGTTTTGTGAAGCTCTAAAAATAAAAGATTACTGTCAGAGATGGTAGACTAAAGTTCATGTGGCTCTTTGTTCTTTAGTTAGGTTTGTGAGTTTCTCAAAGCAGAATATATATATATATATATATATATATATTTTTTTTTTTACATCCAGAGAGTGATTTGCATGTTAGATATAAACATACCTGAAGAAATGATTTGAATGAAATATATGTCTTTCTTTCTTTATGATGTGGATATCTTCAAAACATTATCTACATTATCTCCAAAGACTTCCAGGCGTTTCAGAGACTATTTGAATAGTACATGTGCCTGTTAATATATATATGAATGTAATAACAAGAGGCATGGATTAGCTGTTTATGTCTTTTCTTGATAGATAATAATGGATCGATGCTCTTGCCTTTGTTAGGTCTGTTAGTTCAAAATTCTTAACATTTAGACTGAATCTTTTAAGAACAAAGAATCCCATTCTACCCTAGGGCTAGTTATTGTGGAGAAATAAAATGAGAAAATATGAGATACTCTCTTACTAATTTATAAAGGGTAAACAAGTCTCACACAGAACATTTGGAATAATAGCAATAGCTAACATTTGACAAGTTTTTTTTACTTCCCAGGCTAGGGGTCGAATGAGTGCTGCAGCTGCCAGTCTACACCACAGCCATAACAACGTGGGGTCCAAGCTGCATCTGTGACCTACACTAGAACTTATGGCAATGCCAGATCCTTAACCCACTGAGTAAAGCCAGGGATTGGACCTGCACAGTGGGTGCCTGGCCTTGCTCAGTGGGTTAAGGATCTGGCATTGCTGTGAGCTGTGGTGTGGTTCGGATCCCACATTGCTCTGACTGTGGCATAGGCTGGCAGCTACTGCAGTGATTTGACCCCTAGCCTGGGAACTTCCATACACCACAGGTGCAGCCCTAAAAATACAAAAAAATGCAAAACCAAAATAAAACTAACGATTAACAGAATAAATAGCAGAATGAGAAAAAAAGACTCAGTGAACTGGAAAATAGACAAATGGACCTTATCCAATCTGAACAATGGAAAAGATAGACTGAAAAAGAAAAAAACATAATCTTAACTACAAGTGAGACTAGAACAAAAGATCTAACATTCTTACAATAGGAGTCCTGGAAGAAGAGGAGTAGCTGAAAAAGTATTCAAAAAAATAAAAGTTGGAAACTTCACATACCTGGCAAAAGATATAAACTTATATAACTCAAGAAGCTGAATGAACCCAAAGAGATAAATTGAATGAAATCCACACCAAGAAACATCTTAGTCAAATTTCTGAAAACTGAGAACAAAGAAAAAACCTTGAGAGCCACAAAAGAGAAATGACATGTTATTTATAGGAGAAAAGCAATTCAAATGATAATGAATTTCATATCAGAAATTATGCAGGCCAGGAGGAAAAGGCAGATTTTTCAATACTGAAAGAAAAGCTATCAACCCAGAATTCTATACCCAGCAAATATATCTTTCAAGAATAAAGGGGAAATCAAGATTTCTTAAGATGAAGGAAAAATAATAGAATTTGTCATTAGCAGACAACCCTAAAAGAATAGCTAAAGGATATTCTCTAAATAAAATAAAACAATAAAAGAAGAAATCTGAAATATCAAGAAGGAAGAAAGAGCATGTCAAGCAAAAATATGGGTAAATACAATATATTTTGCTTCTCTTAACTTTCTAAATTATGTTTGACATTTGAAACAAACATTTTAACAATGTCTAATATGGTCCTAAATGTATATATAGAAAATATATTGGGCAATTATATTTATAAATGGGGAAGGATAAAGGAAAAAGAGTAAGGATTTCACTGTACATTTAATCTAGCAAAGTGATGACACCGATCAGCTGTGATAAGTTATTTATATATAATGTAATATCGGGAACAACCTCTGAAAAACCTGTACAAAGAGATAGACTCAGAAAATACTAGATCTATCAAAATGTAATTAAAAATATGTTCAGGTAAACTTATTAGAAGTCAGAAAAAAGGAAACAGAACAGAAAATAAAAAAATAAAATGGCAGACATAGCTCTAGCTTAGTCAGTACTTATGTATAAATGTAAATGATCTAATTATAGAATTTAAATTATCAAAACATTATAAATCAGCTGTACTTCAATAAAGATTAAAAATAAATACATGAATTAAAAGACAGATTGGCAGAGTGAATTAAAAAGCATAACTCAATTATATGCCACACAAACATTAAAAGAAAGTAGGAGTGGCTGTATTCATATTAGATGAAGTGGAATTTAGACTAAAAAAAAACTACCAGAGAGAGACATTATATTATGCTAAGAGGGTCAGTTCTTCAAGAGGACATAACAGTATAGATGTGTATGCACCGAAAAACAGATGCAAAATATGCAAATCAAAAACTAATAGAACTGGAAGGAAAAACAGGCAAATTTACAATTAGATTTGGAAACTTCAACATGTCTCTCTCAACGCTTGATAGAATGACTAAACAGTAAATCATCAAGAATATAAAAAAATTAAACATCATTATTATCCAAGACCTAATTAACATTTTTAGAACACTCTGCCCAACAACATCAGACTATAACTTTTTTTTCATGTGCTCAGAACATATCCCAAGTTAGGCCATATCCTGAGTCTTAAAATAAACTTAGACCAAGTTAAAAAAGTCGTATAGACTGTGTTCTTTGACCACAGTGAAATCAAAATAGAGTCAATAACAGATAATTAGAAAATGGTCAATCACTTGGAAACTGGATAACACACTTCTAAATAATCTATGGGTAAAACAAATCTCAAGAGAATTAAAAAAAATACATTAAACTGAATAAAAGTTTAACTCATCAAAATTTGAAGTAACCAGCTAATGTAATGCTGAGAGGAAACTTACACACTAAGTGTATGTATTAGAAAAGAGGAATGGCCTTAGTCATCTATGCTTCCACTTCGTAAACTAGAAAAAAAAAAAAGAGCAAAATAAACCCAAAACAAGAAGAAGGAAATAAAGGTGAGAATGGGAATCAATAAAATTGAAAACAGAAAACTAATAGTGAAGGTCAGTGAAATAAAGAACTAGTTCCTTGAAAAGGTCAATAAAGTTGACAGACTGACAGGGAAAAAAGACAGAAATTATTATTATCAAAAGTAGCATCAGCAACAAGGATACAAACGCTGCAAACATCAAAAGGATTAGAGAATACTACAAATAGCACCACACACATAAACTCACAACTTAGATGAGACTAATTTTTTGAAAAATACAGATGATAGGAACTCTGTTTGAAGTAGTCGATGTGAACAGCTGTATAACTGCCCTATAACTCTAATTAAGAGACTCCCCAGAAGAAATCTCCAGGCTCAGATGTCTTTATGGAGAATTCTATAAAACTTTTAAAGAAGAGGTAAAACCAGTGTCTACACAGTCTCTTCCTGAAAATACAATGAAAGAAATATTTCCCAATCCATTTCACAAAATAATTATTACCCTGCTATCAAAATCAGTCAAAGACTACAAAAAAGAGAAAACTACAGATTAGTATCCTTCATGGAACAAACCCAAATATCCTTAACAAAATATTGGAATGAAACAGTCTTTAAAAAGAATTATGCATCCTCACCAAGTAGAGTTTATTCCCAGGATGCAAGACAAAGGTGATTCACTATTTGAGTATCAGTCAGTGTGACTGACTGATTTCAGTAGGCTAAAGAAGAAAGATCTCATTTAATCAGTCAGTGTGGTGAAAACATTTGAAAGTTCTCACCACTCATTCGTGATAAAAACTGACAGGAAATAAAACACAGATAGAAAAAAAGGAATTGCCTCAAATTGATAAAAGAGTGACTATAGAAAACCTATAGTTAACACTATACTTAATGCAAAAAACAATGCTTTCCCCCTAAGATTGGAAACAAAGCAAGAATGTCCCTTTTCACCACTCTTACTCAACATAGTGTTGAAAGTTCTAGTCCATTAAGGTGAGAGAGGGAAATAAGGCACACAGATTGGAAAGGAAGAGGTGAAACTGTCCCTATTTGCAAATAATGAATCCTGCTAGATTTTGGAATACAAGCTAAAAAATCAATTTCTGTATTTCTAAATTTCTGTATTTAGAAATATTTAGTATGTTTCTACATACTAGTATTGAACATGTAGACACTGAAATTAAAAATGCATTACCATTTATAATCACACATACAGGAAATACTTAGATGTAAATTTAACAAAACTTGTTTAACATTTGTATGCTAAAAGCTATACAATACTAGTGAGAGAAATCAGAGAGGATCTAATAGGTATACCTAGTATAATTCCTGTCAGAATCCTAGTAAGACTACATTGGAGATAAAAGGAAATTTATTCTAAAACTCATATGGAAAGACAACCTGAATACATAAAAACGATTTATTAAAACAACAGAGTAGGAATAACTAGCATACCTAATTTTAAGACTTACTCTAGCTACCTTTGTCATAATCATGTGATATTAACAGAGGAATAGACCCAGAGATGAATGGAACAGCATGGGGAACCCATACAAATATGACAAAGATTCAAAAACAGTGGAGGAAAGATAGTCTTTTTAGCAAATGGTTTTGGAGCAATTGGACATTCATAGGCAAAACAACCAAAAAAAATTAACCTTGAGAAAAATCTCATGCTTTATATAAGAATGAATTCAAAATGAATCTTGAATGTAAATGTAAAACTTTTTAACTTTTAGCAAAAAATGATTGGAGTAAATCCTTAGGGTTTTGGGCTATGCAATGATTTCTTAGACTTAATACTAGACAGTTTATAAAACAAAAGATAGATAAGTTGGACTTCATCAAAAAATTGTTTGCCCTGCAAAGACGCTGTGAATTGGAGGAAAAGACAAGCAACAGAATAGGAGAAAATATTTGCAAGCATATAGCTGACAAAGGACTAGTATCGAGAATATATAAAGCACTCCACAATCCAAAACTAACAAAGAGAACCCAATTAGAAACTAGGTAAGAGATGTGAAGAAATATCCCAGTAAACACATGGCAAATAAGCTTATGAAAAAACTTTTAATGTCATTTACTAGCTGTTAGATATAACACAAAGTGAAACCAAAATGAGATCTCACTAAATACCTATCAAGTGGTTAAAGCAGAAAATAGTAACAACACCAAATATAGATGCAGAGAAACTGGGTCTTTATACATGCAGTTGGAATATGAAATGACACAGTCACTCTATAAAACAGTTTGGTATTTTCTCACGAAACTAAGTATTCAACTGACAGACAACTCAGCGATTGCATTTCTAAGAATTTATCCCAGAAATGAAAATTTATATTTATGTATAAACCTATACATGAATGTATATAACAGTTTTATTTGTAATAGGCAGAAACTAGTAACAACCCAGATGTTGTTCGCTCAGGTGATTAGTGAAACAAACAGTGGTGTATCCATGACATGGGAAACTACTCAACAATAAAAAGGAATGAGTGGATGGTGTATTAAAATGTTGGGAATTCAACATATGAATTTGGGGGAGGGGAATACAATTCAGTTTATAAAAGTTCGTTATGTATTTTATGCAAACAATGTGACATTCCTGCTGAGGCTCACGGGAGACCAGCGTACCATCTATAAAGAGTATTGTATCAATATTTTCAAACTGCCGTCTGTAATTTTTAGTGCATATGCTGCTTTTAAAAACATATTCCTCGAAAAAAAAAAAAACACACGCTGCTTTTATTTCTTCTTTTTTCCCCTCTCTCTTTTTTTTAAAGTTTTATGGCAATACCTGCAGCATGTGGAAGTTCCCAGGCCAGAAACTGAATCTGAGCCACAGCTGTGACCTATGCCACAGCTGGGGCAAAGCTGGATCCTTTAAGCTACTGGACCAGGCACCTCCACATTGTCCTGAGCCGTTACAATTGGATTCTTAACGCAGTGTACTACAGCAGGAACTACTGCTTTTATTTTTTATTGTTTTTTTTTAATTGAAGTACAGTTGACTTGGATTATTGTGTTGGCTTCGGGTGTACAATTTGGTTGTTCAGTGTTTTTGTGGTTTATGCTACATATTAGAGTAATTGTAAAGTACAGCTGTGTTTCCTGTGCTGTACTTTTTACTTTTCTATTACCCTACTGCTTACCTGTTTTGTACCTTGAAGTATCAAGGTTTAGTCCTGCTTCTGGAGGCCAATTTGGATGATTTCAGGACGTTCCTCACAAGAAAAAATAGCATATTATCCAGCAGGAGATACTTCGCTGAAGAGAATCTCTCTTCAGTGTTGTATATCAACAACTATAATATATAATAGTAAAGCTAATAATGGAAAGATTAACAGCAACAGCAATGATGATGATCACAGTGAGGGAAAGATACTCCTATTTTAATGATAATAATAAACCTATAGTGATGGGAGATGAGAAGACAGGTTTTCCTGAGTGAGTGACAAGGTAATGATATCAGTTCTCATGGAGTAGCAGCAGTGAGAGTTCTAAATTTAACAGGGAAATTCGTTCTACAGGGGCAAACCCCAGCAACAGGAAGAAAAAGAAATCCAATTCAGTAAAAGGCGTTGGGACTTAAACCCATTGCCAACCATGGAAAGAGAGGCTTATGGGTCCTCAGACTAGGACCCCCACAAGACACCCACCAGCTTTCAGGAGTGAGGACAGCTGGCTGACAATCTGTGGGTACATGCTATGAAGGCAGGAAGCATGGCACAGAAGCACCTTTTAATACAATCATTTAGCTCCCAATATTGTCATCCCTCACATACTGGCTGCGTTTCTGCCATCTGCAGGGGGTGACAGGGACTGTAGGATTCAAGCTTGGGTCCCCAGAGGACTTTAATTGTCAGCACATGCAGGGAGAGGGTGACTCAGCTACAAAGAACCTCACGGTATTGTACTCCCCAGAGTGAATGACACGCAGTGATTGAGAGGTAGGGAATTTATAGGACTGGATACTTTGGTTCAATTTTGCAGAAATATGAAGGCCTTTGTTCACTGGCAACCTGTGTGGTTGGCTGACTCTTGCTGTAAGGCTGAGGTGCAGCTCAACTTCCTGTCTGCATGTATTTCTTCCTCATGTTTCCAAAGATGTCCTTATTGAGATCACTACCTAATAAATATCCAGTACACTAAACCTCCATCTCTTCTGCCCTCTGGGAACCAAAAACTGTGACAAAAGTGAAAGATTATGGGGGAAATGGAGATCACAGTAAAAGGAGTCAAATTCTGCTGAGGTCAAATAGAAGGGAAAAACTGGTAACATCTCATGAGATTTGGTTTTTGAGTAGACGTTGACTTTGCCGTTAAGAATAATATCCATGAATTAATGGGGTCGAAAACCAAGATTGTTTAAGGAGGGGAGAAATGTTAATTAATGAGCTCTACCCTCAACTTGGATTAAAAAGGAAATGAAAAGGAAGTTACTAGAAATAAAAATTCAAATTGAAAAAAAAAATAAGTGAAAGAATGGCTTATATAACAGCCTGGATCAATCTCCAAAGAATTGTGCTGATAGAAAAGAGCCAGTCTGGGAGGTTTCATTCCATTTATGTAATGTATTGTTCCATTTATATAACATTCTTGAATGCCAAAATTACAGCAGTAGAGAATAGAGTGGTTCATGGTTATAGGGGGTTAAGGAGGGGAATGAGGGGAAGGAAATGGATGTTGTTATAAAAGGGCAACATGAGATGTTGATGGAAATGTTCTATATCCTGATTGTTTCAATGTCAGTATCTTTTTTTTTTTTTTTTTGCTTTTTATGGCCGCAACCACGGCATATGGAGGTTTCCAGGCTAGGGGTCAAATTGGAGCTACAGCTGCCAGCCTATGCCACAGCCACAGTAACACCAGATCCAAGCCGCGTCTGCAACCTACACCATAGCTCACATCAACGCTGAGTCCTTAACCCACTGAGCAAGGCCAGAGATCGAACCTGCAACCTCGTGGTTCCTAGTCGGATTTGTTAACCGTTGTGCCATGACAGGACTCCTCAATGCGAGTATCTTATCTGTGATACTGTGCTGTAATTTTGTAAGATGTTACCATTAGGGAAAATTAGGTAACTGGTAGAAGGGATCTGTATATATTATTTCTTAGAACTTCATGTGAATCTAAAGTTAACCTTAGAATTAAGAACCTGACTAGTATCTGTGAGGATACAGGTTCGATCCCTGGCCTCACTCAGTGGGTTAAGGATCTGGCATTGCCATGAGCTGCAGTGTAGCTCACAAGTGCTGCTCGGATATGGTGTGGCTGTGGCTGTGCCTGTGGCGTAGGCCAGCAGCTGCAGCTCCAATTCGACCCCTAGCCTGGAAACTTCCATATGCTGCAGGTGTGGCCCTAAAAATAAAAAAATAATGACTAAAATTGTCTTACATATACAATTATAAATTAATGGCAGTATTTCACAAGTATCTTCTAAAATATTACAATGTTTAGAAGTTATTTTTTTGTTTCTTCTTTTTTTCTTTTGACCACACCCATGGCATGTAGAAGTTCCTGGGGTAAGGTTTGAAACCACACCGTAGCAGTGACCCAAGCTGCTGCAGTGACAGTGCCAGATCCTTAACTTGCTGTGCCACAAGGGAATTCCTAGAATTTTTTTTTTTTTTTAAAGCAAAGCCTTAAGGAGTTCCCATCATGGCTCAGTGGTTAATGAATTCGACTAGCATCCATGAGGAGGCATGTTCGATCCCTGGTCTCGCTCAGTGGGTTAAGGATCTGGTGTTGCCATGAGCTGTGGTGTAGGTTGCAGATGCGGCTCGGATCCCGCGTTGCTGTGGCTGTGGCGTAGGCTGGCAGCTGTAGCCCAATTAAACCCCTAGCCTGGGAACCTCCACATGCTGCAGGTGTGGCCCTAAAATGACAAAAGACAAAAAAATAAATAAATAAAAATAAAAAGTCTGAAGAAAATTTGGACCATCTCCTCAGATAAATGAACCATCCACCTAATTTTTTTATACCATAGGATTCACAGAGCACCTGAAAGCTATCTCTGAATCAGGAGAAAGTTTCCAGAGTAACTATATATAATTAATTTTAGTGTGACATATAATCATCCCAAAATAACTACCTAATGAGCATCTATTTGCTTGCACAGTACCTATGGCAGCCACCACATGGGATCCAAAAAGTATTTTTAAAATTATCCCATATCACAAGAGGCTTAAGATCTAGGTTAAGAGGCAAGCTGTATTTATGAAATGATTAATTTATTAGAAGTGTCAGAATGAGAATACAGTAATTCCTCTTTTAGGTTAGTTGAAGCATTACAGCTTTTGTGAATTGCCTCAAGAAAATGTTTTGGTAATTAATGTTCTCTTTAGGACATAAAAGTATGAGATAGGAAATAGAATTCTTTATTAAAAATTACTATGAACGTAGCAAAGTGAGATAGGAATACTAGAGACCATACGGATTCATTCAAAAACAAATTCAGACTATGCTAGACCATGGGGATATTGCAGTGAAAACATAGACCCGGTCTCTACCCTTAAGGAGTTTATAGTTTTAAGAGAAATAAATTGTTCAGGAATAGAATGAAGAAAGCTCACTCTGGGCTGGAGTGTGCAAAAAAAGGTTTGTGGTGTATGTTGCATAGAGTTTACTTACTGTGCTAGAATAAATTAACCTTGGGAGTTCCCATCATGGTGCAGTGGAAGCAAATTGACTAGGAACCACGAGGTTGCAGGTTCGATCCCTGGCCTCGCTCAGTGGGTTAAGGATCCAGCGTTGCCGTAAGCTGTGGTGTAGGTTGCAGACATGGCTCGGGTCTGGCGTTGCTGTGGCTGTGGCATAGGCCGGCAGCTGTAGCTCCGATTAAGACCCCTAGCCTGGGAATCTCCATATGCCGCAGGTGCAGCCCTAAAGACAAAAAGCCAAGAAATAATAATAATAATAATAATAATAATAATTAATTAACCTTGAACAAGTCCTAACCTTTTTGAACTCGGGGGCTCATCTGTAGAGTGGGGATAATAATGGATGGTTTAATAACATACTGGGTTCAGAGCCTGGCAGTTGGTAGCTACTGCTCTTATTACTGGTTTGAAGGGCACTAATGAATGACTAGATTAGCATACACAGAAAGGAAGAAGCAGGATTAGGGGATGGAGCACAGTAGTACAAGATGGACATTCCTCTGTGTTCAAGGCAGTAGGGAGACTTGCCTGTTTAGTGTGAAAAGATGTATTGGGAGATAATAAGCATAATTGCAATCTATGTATAAGTTTTTGTTCTTATTATCTCCTTGATTAGCCTCAGATAGTATTTTGTTGCTATTTGACAAGTAGCTTTTATGTGGGGCAGTCTTTTATACTATAAAAACTTTGCTTCCCAACTTTTACTCATTGCTTTTTCAGAGATTGGAAACGCTTATGCTGTTTTAAGCAATCCAGAAAAACGGAAACAGTATGACCTTACAGGCAGTGAAGATCAAGCATGTAATCACCAGAACAATGGCAGATTTAATTTCCATAGAGGTTGTGAAGCTGATATAACTCCAGAAGACTTGTTTAATATATTCTTTGGTGGTGGATTTCCTTCAGGTATTTTAATGTTAATTATAAATTTTTTGATGCTAGAGAGCCTCGTATCCATTTAGGCTATTTAGAGATTTACGTACCTTCTCCCTGACATTTCTTATAATATTATGATCCTGTGATGGTTTTTCATAAAGACAGAAAAAAAATGTTAGACTTGTTACCTTTATAGTAAGTCTGCCTTTTTCCTAGAAGGCATTTTAATTTAAAAAAGATGTTCTTATTTTATATAAAGTGGCAGGAGGGATATGTGAGTAGGAGGTCCAGTGGCAGTGTCTTTGTTAAGTGATGTTACAATTATGGAAAGTAACCTGTACTTTGGATGACTGTTTGACATTGGTTCTCTGAAGATCTTTGTAGATATTTCATTAATAACGTTATAGATGTGCCAAGATGGATGTATGTGGGGTTACTTTGCACTGAAATATTAAAATGTCTGATTTGTAGGTAATATATAAAGTAAGTGGGTTTTTAAAAATTACATTAAGATAGAAATAATCACGTGAACTAGGCTATCAAAGTAAAATACTACAGAAGTACTACTAAAGGAATAGATTTTATGGTAACAGCATGTTAGTATTGAATTATACTTGTATTTACTGTGAGTTGTTTGTGGGGAAATTAATTTTCTTTAAGAGTAGCTCCTTTAAGGTGGTTAAAAGTATAGCTCCATTCTTGTTTACAGCAGTTAAGAAAGGGGCTAAGTTAAATATCCCATTCAAAATTAGAGTTTTTATCAACGTAGCAGTAGTTTGGCCTGGTAGCCCTGTCTGAATATTATTAAGAAAGATTGCGGTCATTGATAAGATCTCTTTTTGAAAGAAAGAGGATGTATAAGTACAGATTAACGACTAAAAATATAGCCTGTTTTGACATACTAGGATACATAATTACTTCTCACAGAAAAAGTACTCAGACTAATAATTTTGCCTGAAAATATGCTAGGAACAGTTAGAAATCTTTCAGGTAATAGGGAATTGTTTAGATAGTTGATTTACAGTCCTTTTGCTTGATATAAACATAGTTTACTTTATCAGCAGTAGCCATTTTTGGTTGGTCACCTTTTTTGAAAACAATCTGAATGTCCATCAACAAGAAAATGTTTGAAAATTGTGGTCCACCCATACCTTAGTATATTACACAGCTGTATTTGTGATTCACTGATAAATGCAGAAAACAGTTTCAGATTAATGGTCCAAGGTTTGTAAAATCAGCCAACTACAACTCTATGTATCTAGTATTAGAGAGGGACTCTTATTCAGTTTTCATCAAGAAAGAACTTCTCTTTTAAGAGAAACGAAGAGTCATTTCTGGTTTTGTCCACCCTTCATTCTCGAGAGGGTAGTAAGCATTCATTTCTTAAACAAGCATTATTTTAGTTATTTGAAAAAATAAATAAAAATATAAAAGAAGATATAAAATTTCTAATGATAATTTTTCTCCCTAATTTAACCTTGCTTTTGATTTTCTAGGTAGTGTCCATTCATTCTCAAATGGACGAGCTGGTTATAGCCATCAACATCAGCATCGACATAGTGGACACGAAAGAGAAGAAGAAAGAGGAGATGTATGTTTATGATATGATTAGAAATTAGAAAATTGCAAATCTCAGCTCAAGAAAAGCAATTAGAATTGTCTGAAAATAGGGCAAGTTGTTTAAAAGGAAGCAATGAATTTTCTTTTACCAGAGGTGTTCGATAGAGACTAGAGAATCCTTAGGGATATTGGGGGAACAGGGGTACACATCAAGGTGAGGGTGGTTGAGCAACATGACATCTTCACATGTTATATTCTGTGACTCTAAGGAAGAGAAAACTGCAGTGTGCAAGTTTTGAAGGTAAATTCTTATTGTTGTTTCTAAAGAATTTAGAATTAATGAAAAACTTAAATTAGAAGTAACTTCCCTTGCTCTAATGCAGTTATACCTAATTGCTTATAGCAGTTAAATTATATGAAGTAGAAAGGTAAATGGGAAGAGCACTAAATAGAAGGCAAAAAGTCTGGACCCCAGCTCTGCCGCTCTCATCAGTGTCCATGTTCTACCCCCAGATCCAAGGTAAAAATAGGTTTGTGACTGCTGCATATTAATAGAGTCTCTGTATATGAGAAAAAGAGAGAGACAGAGAACTTTCTCATGTATAAAATGAGATCAGGTTATTATCAGTGTTTTCCAAGCCAGGATCAGGGTCTCTAGGTAAAGTTGTATTTTTAAGAATTACCTGAAGATGTTGGTATGATCAGGCAGATTTGAAAACACTGAACTGTATGATCTCAAATGTCCTTTCTGCCTAAAAATGTTTGAAAACTGTTGGATTATTGACAACTATAATTATATTACAATGTGTTATTCTTGGATTTTTTTATAGGGAGGTTTTTCTGTATTTATCCAGCTGATGCCCATTATTGTATTGATCCTCGTGTCATTATTAAGCCAGCTGATGGTCTCTAATCCTCCTTATTCCTTATATCCCAGATCGTAAGTAGCTAAATGAAGTTTTTACAAAAAAAGAATTACTGTTTCTTACCTAGCTTCCTTTTAAAGGGCCTTGTGTTCTTTTAAACTTTTAAGGGTCAAATCTTCTATTACTACATGTGTACCTGATTTTGAAATCTCTAATTTTACAGGTAGTTACTCAAGCAATACATTGTATTATGTTAGTGCACATTTCTGTTCTATCGTGGATAAAGACAGAAGTGCTATATTCCAACCCGATAGCAATTTAATGTAATTGATGGCAATGTGTTGACATCAAAGACAAAAAAACTTTAGGAGACAAAAATACTTTAAAGACAAAATTAGGACTGTGACTGATCTTACATAGATTTGTGTCATTAAAGGGGAAATGACTTCACTTTTCTGTTTATAACATTGATTAAATAAAAGCAAATATTACTTTTTTGTTATATGAGGGATTTTTCCATAATTTGCTTTATATATGAAGTCAGGACATATAGCAAATTTAATGCAATATCCATTCTAAAAAATTTTAATACACGGTGGCTACAGCTCCGATTCAGTCTCTAGCCTGGGAACCTCCATATGCTGTGGGTACAGTCCTAAAATTACAAAAAGACAAAAAAAATTTTTTTAATACAATGAACATAAGGGAAATTTGGTAAAATCATATTGTCAGTGATTTTTTTTTTTTTAGAAAAGATTGCTCTAAATTTATTTCTTCCCAATGACTTTTGTTAACTAAAATTTGAGAGAATGTGTAAGAACAATATATTATGATATGATTACTTTTTTGTGACATGAATGATGGTTTTAGGTAATTTGAAATAATGTAAATATTTTATAACCAGTATTAACTTTTTATTTTTAATTGTTAGCTTGATTTGTAGTAGCAGATCAGAATGTACATTTTAATTAAAAAATTTTTGATCAAACATTTCTTTTACAGTGGATCAGGGCAAACGATTAAAATGCAGACAGAAAACTTGGGTGTTGTTTATTATGTCAACAAGGACTTTAAAAATGAATATAAAGGAATGTTACTACAAAAGGTAGAAAAGAGTGTGGAAGAAGATTATGTGACTAATATTCGAAATAATTGCTGGAAAGAAAGACAACAAAGTAAGTTCATCAAATGTTTAACATTTAAAAACTTATTCAGAGTCTTTGGAATTCATTACTGTAGATTTCCGTACTCAAGGAATGTTCTAGAATTGCCTGGCACATAGTCCGAGCCCAGTACTTAAATGAGACAATATTTTTTAATGTACATGTGGCCTTATAACTGTATTTGGTATGTAGCAAGGACTTGGTAAATAGTATTTGTATTATCGTTGTTATTAAAATATTTGGTAGAGGAGTTTCTGCCGTGGCTCTGGTTAATGAATCTGACTAGCATCCATTAGGACACAGGTTTGATCCCTGGCCTTGCTCAGTGGGTTAAGGATCCAGTGTTGCTGTGAGCTGTGGTGTAGGTCACAGATGTGTCTCAAATCCTATGTTGCTGTGGCTGTGGTGCAGGCTGGCAGCTATAGCTCCAATTTGACCCCTAGCCTGGGAACCTCCATATGCCGTGGGTGCAGCATAGAAAGCAAATGTCTAGAAAGCAAAAAAAAAAAAGGAAAAGTTATGTGGCCCCAAATGCCAGTATTGTTGAATTTGCATTAGCCAGAGTTCTTAAGGGAAGTATTTACCAAATCCCAAATCTTATTTAACTTTCTTTCACTTAATTTTTTGATTTATGGTACCTTGTACAATGCTTGGAACATCATAGGCGTGGTGTAAATTTTTGTTGAATACATAAATAATTGGATGAATGATTAATGAATTCATATGAATAAATATATGCTTATTTTGTGTTAAAAGAATGACTAGCACATTTGATATGCCCGTTTTTAAATACAAGTTCTAGTCTCCAGTCAAATATGGATGATTTGGGGGTTCTGCATACTTATATTCTATTACCTTAAATAATTAGGAATTGACCGCATAAATAGAAAGAAAGAAGGAAAAGATTCATATTTATAGATGAGAGTGTCATGTTGGTATGAAAGTGCAGGCTCTGGGACTACCGTACAGGATCCTGGCTCCACCAACACATTACTTTAGTCAAGTTACTTAACCTCTCTAAATCTCAGTTATCTCATTAAAATATGGACCATAACAGGTAATATGTTATGGTAATATTACCCAGCATAATGTCTTGTATCCAAAAGTGTCTATATTATTATTTATTATAATTACTGTTATTTTTTAACCTACCCCTAGCATGAACCAAGTGGTTTTCCTTGGCGTAATTTAATCTTTTAATAATCTGGCAAGATCAGTATCAATAGGTTTCATGAACCCTTCAGTCCACCTTCTGTCCACGATACCACATTGTCTGCAGCAGTATTGTACACATTTCTATGTATCTTTTAAAGTTACTCTCAGAAGTTTTAGATAAATCTGATTTAATAAGTCGCTATCTACAAAACAACTTGCTTGTGTTCAGAAGTATCAATGAAACAAGACAAAACTCTTATAAAAGACCACAGAGACACGACAACTAAATATATTGTATGATCCTGGACAGGGAGGAAATGGCTGTAATTTTCTTTGGGACAGTTGGTGAAATTTAAATATGGACATCTTAGATAATGGTATTATGTCATTGTTAATTTTCTGAATTTGAAATTCATATTGTTATATAAGAGAATGCCCTTGTTCTTAGGAGAAATATGCTGAAGTGATTAGGAATGAAAGGCCATGTTGTTTGCAACTTACTCTCCAAAAGTTCTACAAAATAATAGTAACCATCACAATAGCAGCCTTTATTGTAGAGAGAGCTAAAACAAATTTGACAGAAAGTGAAGAATGGTCAAAGTAAAGGGCTTTAGAGTGTTTATTGTTGTACTCTAAACTTTTGTGTGCATTTAAAATTTTCAAAATAAAATTCATTAAGTTTAGCATATCTGTATATTAGGGACGTGGATGCTCTTGCCAGGATTTTTCTGTTTTGGAGTCATTTCTAACACTCTCTGAAGCATAGGTTGGTGAAATAGGTGTCTTAGAAAATACAAACAGTAATTTGAAGCAGTGGAAAGAATATTAGGCTAGGAGTTGGAGATTTGAATTGAAATCTATATTCTGCCATTTACTAGCTCTGTGAACTTTGGTTTATCTACCTCACTTGGGAAGAATCATCTGCAAGTGGATTTTATAAGTGCCTCATTTGTAAATAAAAGGAGTAGAGTAATTTTGATTCAGTTGTTAAATCCTAGCCTGATTCATCATTTCTGAAGATCTTTTTAAAAAGTGAATTCTGAAAAATATGTTCTTACCTGTGAGTGTATTTTGAATGTGGTCCTGACTGATATCTTCTAATTTGGCCACTGTTCTTGGTTACATCTTCTCTAAGTGCTCCCACCCTTTAGAAGTGTTAATAAATAGTGAAATGGCTGAGACTAACAGGAAAATAACAAGGAAAAGGTCCCTGAAGAATATTTGATTTCTAGTCCATTTGTTTTTCTTAACAAATGCTATCCACATATTGGAGGACACCTTAGAAGGATTATTTGCTGAATATCAATATTATGATTGTATAGCAAGTTTTTTTTTGTTTGTGTTCTTTTAGTAAGTTTATTAAGTATGTTTTTAATTCAAGCAAACTCAGAACAAGAATTCACATTTTTCCGCTCACATCTTGGCATAATAAATTAAATCTAGAACCTTAATAGAAGGTCACAGCAGAGTAACCACTGGCAGTATTGAATAGAATATGACACCTTTGGGATAAGAGGTTTAGAAGACACTTTTAGAGCAGTAGTTTTTAACTACTTCTTTGGGGACAGGAATGGAGGAGGGGAAGGGTTGATAGGATACTATCCTTATTTTCTTTTCTAGAGCAGCTCTGTGTTTGTTTTACATCTAGGATTTGAGATGGTTTTTAGGTCTAGTACTTGGATTTCTTTGTTTTTTAAAAAAGTCAGATAATAGAAATATATTGAAGGGCTTCTATGAAACATGACTTGAGCTTAAACAATTAGATGATCTAAGTTATTACTTACTTAGCAAAATATTTTTGTGTCTTAACAGAAACAGATATGCAGTATGCAGCAAAAGTATACCGTGATGAACGACTCCGAAGGAAGGCAGAAGCCTTGAGCATGGACAACTGTAAAGAACTGGAGCGGCTGACCAGTATTTATAAAGGAGGATGAACTGGAATTTTATTTATGACTTTTAGAATATTCTTTATTTTTTCTGTAGGTAAGTTTAGTTTCATCATGAGAGCTAAAGAAAAAGATTTGATGTCGAAAACTAAACTGAATAGTTGGTCCCTGAAATCTTGGACTGTTTATGACCTACTAAATCCTTTAAATAATAAGAAACTGAAAACTAAAATTAATATTTTAGTTATGCTTCTGCAGTTATTTTCACTTTAAAAGCTTATATGATTCCTAACTAAAAATGTCTTGAGAAAGAATTATCACACCTGTAGCAGTTTCTGGTTTTAGAGTCTCCATTTTTTTCCCTTGTCATATTTGTAAATACTTATGGAATGATCATTTTGTATATATTCAGGTTATTGCTTTTTTTATTTAAATTCTTTTGGTGTTTAGCTCCATGAAACACTCAAGATTAAATTGATGGAATAAATGTTCTGTGACAGAATTACATTTTCCTTGTCAGATGTCTAATGTGTGGAGTTTACAATGAAACTTTATCAAAAAGAAAGAAAAAACAAAATCTGTTTAACTTTGTGTAAAATCTTGTAGCATTATCAGCTTAGAGGGAATTGATATTTTTAATATTGCCATTATATTCCAAAATATATATTGAGATAAATGAACTGGTGTAAAGTATCAGTTTGCTATTTATTTAGTTTTATGAATTGCTAAGCCATGCATAGAAATGAAATGCTATACTGATAGATTTTAAAGAAAATATGAGGAAATGACTATATAAATACTAACCAAAAAGGAACTTCAACAGTAAATAATAGTTATGTCATTTGCAATCCCAATAATTAAAAGAGCCCCCAAATATTCATATATATATGTTTTTGAAGGCTGCTAAAATTCATGAAGAAAAGGACCTACCTGTTTTCCCCCCATGGAAATTTGCAGTTTCTTACTAGCGATCATTTAAGCAGGATCCAAAAGTAAATAGGTTCTTATTATTGTCTAAGTAATAAGAAAAATTAATACTAAAATGAAGCTTTTGTGCCTTTTAACCTGATTGCCAACTCTTAAACGTATAACTAGATTACAGCACACTTACTTGATCAGAGCATGATCTGTTTGGCCATATGCAACAGTAAGCAGAAATATAGCAGCAGGTAGAATAGTGATTTATAGCAAGTTATCCTTATAAAAATTTGAGCTAAAATCTATTCACCATTGAGTAATTCAATTAATCCTATAGGAATAAGCTCCTTATAATTAAATCCATAATATAAATTAGAAAAATCAGCTGGAAATTGAAGTTTTTGGTGCCTCTATATTGGGTATGAAACTATTTGATTTCTAGTCTTCTGTGTTTAACAGTTGTGATATTTTAATGGTTTTGCTTTCATACTCATTTAACAGAACATGAACACATCTTTGGGAGTTTTTGTGTGTGTATTAGAGTGGCAATGTTCTTTTATTTAAAGGTTTTTTTTTTCTGAATGTAGTGAATTTATATAGCATCCATTGAATAGAATTTCCCAAATGAGCATTCTTTTTAAAATTATTCTCTTGTACCCCCTTTTCCAGATAAATCAATAGAAATGCCTGATTGAGTTAGTAGCTTAACTAAACAACATGCTGTCCTAGGAAAACTAGACAGCTTAACCAACTTTCTTTTAGAAATGCAACCTTAACAAAAAAATGTGTGCTAAAAAGAAAATACAATTTAAAATATTTTCTTCAGCCTGTGGAATGAGTTTCTAAATAAGTTCATAGCATTCTAATTAACTTGGAAAGCTTATATGCATCAGAAAACTTATACAAATTTAAATGAAAAAATTATATCCATTTTTTTCCAGTTTTAGTGGGAAATTTATACTACTGTAATTGATGCTTGTGTGAATTGAACTCATGTTGACTCTTTTCCCCTTAGTCCTGTTTTTAAGGGGATAGATAAAGTTACCAAGTGGAGTTATTTATATATAATGAAGTCATACATGGCTTTTGGACAGTATTATATTTCAGTTGCATTACATTGTTTCATAAAATGTGTTTGATAAAATTTTCGAAGAACTGGGAAATGACTGATCGAGTGCCTGACAAATTAAGCCACATGTAAAATATGCAAGTAAAGACTAAGTGCTTAATGTCACCTTTATCACGGTGTAAAGGCCTATCCAAGGGTCTTAGAATTTGGGGTGAATTCTACAAAGTAAAAAAATTTCACATATGTTGAACTGTAAGATTTTCACATTTGCTACTCTTCTAACAAAAGTTCCAACATTTGGCCATCTTATTTTTAGTAATCTGGGTTTTGCAATTTCATTTGATAACTTGTACTGTTCATTTTAATCATTACCTAAACACCCCCAATCTCTGAGTACTGCTTTACTAGCTTTTCTAACTGATGTTTTAGAAGTTTGGCAACAGTAATATTTATTAATGCTTTACATTTTTGTCCCTTTTTAAACACACACACATTAACATCATTGTCCTTGTGAGGATTTAGGGGAAAGTAAATAGTACCTTTTCTCCTCCTCCTTTGAGTCCTTGTTTCCAGATAGGTGCTAGTCATTTGTATATTTTGGAATTTATTTTGATCAAATCTGAGAATTTAACTCTCAGCGATGAGAAATAATTAACAACAATAAATGAAAACAATATATTTGGGGAACAGACTGCATTTGAATGCTTAAACATTTGTTTCATAATCATTGCATTCTTATTTATGATTTGCAAAGACTTGGTAGAGAAAAGTCCTTAAGGTATATATATATGCCAATGTATTCAAGCCACTCTGCTTTTATGTCAGCTCAGGTGTTATTTGGAACAGGAAGCTAGAATTCCAGCCCTTTACTTTAATTGCACTTTTAGGCTTAAGTGTTCTTCCTGTAAAATCCTTATATAGTATGTAAAATAGTTACTGAGAGAAATAATTAATTTCTTGACTTCCCTTTGTTCTATAATATTTTTAAATGCAACTGTGATTTAACAAATGTGACATAGTAATATTACTTAATAATGAAGTCTTACACATTAAAAAAAAATAAATCTCCCACCTGTGTTAAGGCAGTGAAATATTTCTTGATGTTGGCCTGAGGACCAAATGAGCCATCTTTTTAGTTAAGTAAGAAATAGGTCAAAGGACCAAATGGTTCAAAAGGAGAATTTGTGCATTTTTTAGCTTTCCCATATGAAGCTTGCATTCAGTACCACTCATACTACTGTCTTCACACTGAGTGAACTAACTAAAGGGCATTCATGATCTTTTCTCGTAACTGAACAGAAAGGCTTCTGAAAATGAACAATATATCTTAATTTTAATCTATACTAGATAGCTGAAAAACCTTGTCTCTTGGTCACATTGGACTACTGCCTAGTTAAAATCCATACAATTCTCTATAAACCAATGAAAAAGAAAAGAGTAGTCTCACAATAACTTCCAAAGGTTTTTAATTCTAATGGGTAGAATGAAGGTCTTCAAGAATTCTTTAATAGTCTCTTTAATAATCTGGCAGGCAACACAGTCCTAGAATTCAGGCTTCCTTTTTGGTTCTATTACTATTAGACAGTTTCATATAAATGGAAACATTTTCCCTCAAAATATTAATTCAAAACATATTCCTTATATTAAGGATTATGTAACCACATTTTTTGTATATTCCTTGTGTGTAACTTTCCTGTTGGTATGTGATTCCTCCTCATTTAATTTTATTATCTGCTGGTTTGGGGGCCAATAGATTTGTGAATATTTTGTGGATGTGTTTATAGGTGTGTATATATATATATACATATATATATATATATATTTTCCAGCTAATACCTCAAATGTGTGATTGTTTAATATATACCACACTGTGTTTGCACAGAGCAGGGCTTCCATTAGCAGTGGATTTTCTTATTTCTAACTTGGAAAATCAGTCCACAGAATTTCATTGGTGTGAATTTTTTCTGTTGATCTCTTTCGTATTTTAAAACAGGATTGTTATTATAAGGCCCATACTTCAAGTGTAAGTGTACCTTTCTATATCTAGCAATCTGGACATTTGAAGGGGTAAGAAGTGTTTCTTGAAATGTCTTAGTTACTATTAAAAATTGGAATTACTAGTTGCCAAAGTGTGTGGTAACTGCATAGTAGATGACATCCAGCATGACTGTGAATACGTTTCTTTCATTTCAGCACAGGAGTTGGGGCATTCTAATCTGATATTCTACTCTGCCATTTAAGAACACCACTAAAATAAATAGAGATTTTTTAGTGACATTGGAGTATTTTAAGCATCAATTTTTAAGTGAATTGTTTTGGATTCTATATGGATGGATGCTTATATCAATGAGAAGAAAGAAACAATAAATGATATTTTTGTAATTTATTTGTATTAAGAAATGCTTCTTACCTTTTTTGGTTTTTGTCTTCAATTTTTGGATTGCTACTTAAGACTTTCCCATTTAAAGTTTAGATCATGTGTTTTTAAAAGCTGCAGGTAATTTTCAAGTTGTGATGGAATTTTAATGGAAGCCTTGTATAAGTTAAATGAAGTGAAACTGGTAAAGGAGATCTTTGTCTCTAGTGCATTCAAGATTATACAATTAGATTTAAAATGAAATGTCTGATTTGTAAAATATTTAATGTTATATCAGACTTATATAAAATTTTCTGTGTGAGAACTCAAAGAAAATGCATTTGATTTTTAATGAATGTTTTACTGAATGATTTATGATGATTTTTTTGTCTTTCAGTCTCTGCAGTTTATCTCAATATAAATAAAAAGAAGGTTCTCACTGTAAAGGATTTGTTTTTATCATGTTTTATATTCTTAATATTTTCTTTCTTTCATTCCTTCAACCATTCAACAAATGTGTGAATGTTTGCTATAACCCACGCAGTAATATGGGAGTTAATCACTGAAAAAGACAAATCCTTATGAAGTTTGCATTTAGCCAAGGAAATAAATGTCAAGTAAATAACTATAATTTTGATGAATGCTACACAGAATTACAAAGTACAAAGAAAAGCATATATCGAGAAGACTTAATCTACTCTGGGAGAATCAGGAAAGATTTCTCTGAGAAAATGAGCTTAAGCTGAAACCCGAAAGATGAAATAGGTAGGAGTGAGGTGAATGCTAGATAAATATTCCAGGCAGAGTGTGCTAAATTGATAAAAAGTCATAGAAACTTTGCAGAAGTGAAAACAAACTTGTATGATTATGGCGCAGGAAGCCAGGCTAAGTTAGAGAATTAAGATTGGGCCAGATCCTATGAGACCATATAGAAAACCATTATGATGGGTAACTGTATTTTATTCTAAGTCAATAGAAAAAAAAAATGAGATTTTTAATGGAGTTAACATGATGAGGTTTGCGCTTTTAAAATAAACATTTTAGTTGATGTGCAGAGAAGACTGGAGGGCCAAAGTGAATGTAGGAGCATAGGAAGTTATTGTCAAAGTAGAAATCATCTTGGCTTGGACCAGAGCAGTAATGTAGATAGTGACTTTGAGATACAGTCAGGACGTAGAATCAAAATTATTTGATTGATTGGGTTTGGGATATATGGAGGCAGCAATTTAAAACTTTGCAAAAATTTGGCTATTAATGAAAAAACATTTTTTTGATCAGCAATAACATACATTGTTTTAGGAAGGTTTAGCTGGCCTTTATTGACTATCGATATAGTTTTGCTGAATAGAATAATGGTTTAAATAAAGACGAAAAAATATAGATGTAAAAATCATTGTTAAGGAAGAAAACATGAGGAAGGAGAGAGCAAACATGATATCTAACCGATAGAATCATAGAACACAGACATAGATCAGGAGACAGATTTACTGGAGTTTTTAAGAGTTTTTGCGTTAGAACTGATAAACATTATGTAGAAATATCCAGCATCCAACAAGCAGCTAAAAATGTGAACCTACAATTCAGGTGAAAGGTGCAGATTTAGAATCCTGTTCTAAGAACACTGAAAGAGAAAAACAGCAACTGAAGACAAACTTTAAGTGCTTTCATTTAAGAGTTAGGAGACTAGAGTGGACAAGGAGCTAAAACAAGTGCAGTGTCCTAAGAAATGAAGGAAAATAAGGTGATCTTCAATGAAATCAGTTGCTATGGAACTGTCAAGTTTACTTGAAATGACAGGAGGTCATTTTGTAGCATCTGGGAGCTTTTTAGTTTGCCATTTCATCCTCCCAAGGATAACTAAGAAATAAGTATCCAACTGTTACATCCTGAGCAATAGTTAATTACTTTTGCACTTTTAGGGGCTGGAGTTGAAAATCATAGACAAGTTCCCATAGACCTCATTTTTATGCCACCCACTGTAGATTTTTGTTACATGTGCAAACAAGCAAGGCACTAAACAAAAACAATATAAGCAGTCCTTAAAGGCATATCCTTCTAAGTCACCAATGAAAGAAGGTTGTTCAATGTCTGCATCTGTCCAGGCTAGAGGTATAAAAATAACAGATCTCCAGAAAGCTCATGGATCATTGACTCAATCTAAACAAGGCTTGGAGTCACAGCACGTGGGTAGCACCAACGGGAAAGCCAAGAGGCTGAGAAATTGGGATCGGGAGCCTATGGAGCTGGGACTTCTCTAATCACCGGCAATCTATTGCTTGCATGTAAGACTACCCCTTCAAACTTCTTCATCTACAAGAAGAGGTTTTAGGATAATGGACACTAAAGAAAAAAGCAAAAACCACCCAATTAAAATTATGCACCCTCGCCAAGCAAAAATGTCTTATTTTTTCCGGGGGTCTTGACAGCTCGGCAATTCGTAGACCTCGCGATCCAACTGCAACGCAGGCGCAGAAAACAGCCACCGTGGGTGGGGCGGGGCGCAAAGGCGCGACTCCGCGCTCCCTCCCCGAAGTACCTCCCCGGAAATTTCGTGAATCCCGGCGTTGGAGGCGTCGGAAGTGCTTCCCGCAGCGCAGATGGGGTCGCAAATCATGTGACCGCGGCTGCTAGAGGAACCTGTATCAGGCTGTCCCTGAAGTGACCGTTCAGAGAACCAGGCAGCCCAGAAACCCAGGTAACTGGAGCCACTTTACGCAGAGTCAGCCCTGGGTCCGCATGCGGTGCGGGCGGTGAGGTGAAGGAGAGGACGGCCCTTCCGCCTCCCCTTTGGGCCCAGGAGCTTTTGGGTACAGGATGGAGTGGGCTGAGGTCAGGCATTTCGGTTACCCGTCTGGATATCTGGGAACTGTGACTCCCTTGGGCCTGTGAGGCGGAGCCTTTTCCGACCCTGAGAAGAGCTGACCCCGCTTAGTAGGTTGGGGGTGGGGCGGGCGAGAAAGTCTTGCGGAGAGAGTCACCAGGAGTTTCTCTTCCAGGCTTGGAGATTGATCCTCCGGGAGAAAGGGGTTCATCATGGCGGATGTGAGTTGACACCCCCACGCAAGAGGAAGTAAAGAGTGGGGAGGCGGATGAGGCTACTGGGCACTTTCCGCGTACAAATTTATTTCTCTTTAGCGTTCCCCTCCAATTAATTATTTTCTCTAGGATCTGGAGTGAGAGAATAATATGAATCATTTGCGGGGTCCTGAGTTTCTGCTTGGAATGAGAGTGAAAGACGCTAAGGTGTTTGAGACTGAGAAAATTTTATTTTTTCCCACCCCAAGTTCTGGGGCATAAGACAGACTAAGCATGTTTACCGTTTCCATTTCTAAACGGTGGTTTGCTGCTATGAGTCTTTCCAGTAAGTAGTTGTGTCTGTCTAGGTTCATTGTAGCAATTTGAGATTTATAGCTAATATCTCTTGAGCACAACAGTATAGCCAAAATTCTAAATTTAGGGAACTTAATTGTACTAGTTACTAGAAACAGCAGGGAATTAATACTACTACTGTTTATACTTATATTTTACATACTGTTTTTGTTTTTTTGTGGGTTTTTTTTTTTGTTTATATACATGCTAAGTATTCTTTGGAACATTGAACTCATTTAATTCTTAGTTTTTATGAGGTAGCCATCATTATTATTATTATCCCTGCACAGAAAGATCAAGTAATTTCAGGTTATACAGATCCTCCAGGTTATACAGTTGATAAATTGTGGAGTCAAGATACTAACCCAGGCAGATTAACTCCACAGTCCTTGCTCTTAACCATTACACTAAATGGTTATTCAACATTAATATGAATGTGCTATTTCTTTTTGGGATGCAAGATTATGTGTTTGAACATTTAGCAACTTCGCGTGCCTTTATCACTCCATTTTTCGTTGTCTTCCAGTATATTCTTGAGGCCTTATTCTCTAGGCATAATCAAATCACTGAAACTCTTTTGAGAATCTCCCTTGAAAAGATGGCTGTAATAAGGGCTGTAGGAGAAGTAAGAGACTAAGGTATAATTTGTCTCCTTAAGCGTTTTTAAAGTTTTTTTTTTTTTTAAGTAGGCAAGTAATCATAGATGTGCATACATTACTGTGTGAAAATTCAAAGGAGAGAGGGATTACATCAATTTGTCTTTATCAGGAAAGCCTGTTTAGAGTGTTTGGTGGTTGAGATTTGCCCTAAATGATGTGTAGAAGGCCTTTTTGTTTGTTTTGTTTTTTTTTGTTATTGCTGTTGTTTTAATGGCCTCACCTTTGGCATAAGGAAGTTTCCAGGCCAGGAATTGAATCCAAGCTGCAGTCGAGACCTATGCTGCTACCTGTGTTGCAGTGGGGATCATACCCAAGCCACTGCAGTCAGATTCTTAACTCACTGTGCCACAGTGGAAACTCCAGTAGTAGTTTTTCTTTAAAGAGTGAGAGAGTATTACTAGCAGAATGAATAGCATAAGCAAAATTAGAGAGCTAGGAAAAGAAAGGATGTATGTGGAGGAGCTGTGAATAATCCAGTTCAACCTGAGCTGAGGATGTATATGAGGGAGTGGTAGGAAGCAGGTCTGTAAGATTAGTTGTAGACTGTATTGTAGAAAGCTTCAAATGTCTATAGAATTTGTACATAATTTGGTGAGCCAGTGAAGAGCCATTCAAACATTGACTCTTGATCTTGGCTGCACAGGGAATCATCTGAGGAGCTACCTCCAAGCCAGGCATCAAAGTTTTTAACATGCTCACCAAGTGTTTTCTGTAGCCAAGGTGGAGAATCACTGCAGTTGTGGATTTAGAGAAGGAGGATAAAATGATTATTGGCATTGTGTAGAGATGTATGGGATAGAAATGAGAGATTATCATACCAACGGGGAGGCTAGTGAAAGTCCTAAATAATAAAATGAACCTAAATTGTAGTGTCATTTGAAAAGGAGAGGAGATCAGCTTAAAAACATTTGACTTCACAAGCGATATTTTTTAAATGACATGTTTAAATTTAAGGTTAAATACTACTTTGTGTTTCAAAGCTGAAAATATAGCAGAGATTGTTAGTACTATTAGTGGAAGCAAGAAGAGATTTGGGAAATCTGGATTTTGAATGAAAAGTGATGAGTTTATGATTGTGTGTTCAAGATGAGAGCAAATATAAGCTAGAGTCAATAGCATAAAAGAAAATGAACATTCAGGTTTGGAGAATAGTAGAAATTAGAACAGCAGGTGTCTGATTTGCCTATGTAGAGCTCATAATTGATGCCTGGATTGTTAGTGAAATTCCCCATATGAGAGAGCGTAAGGACCAAAATAGTCTTCTTTTTCTTTAATTGTGATTATGTTCCATGCTAAACGTTTGACTTAAATTGTCATTTGAAACTGTTTCATAGAAGCTAGTCAGTTTCTAATCCTCTCCCAGGATCATTAAATTGATGTTAGAGCGTCGTGGACATAGAAAGGTGTTTATAACATACTCTCAAGTGAACACAAAAATAGCAACAGGATGTACAGTAGTATGAAAAGTATGATCTAATATTACAGCTAATACATATATGTGTTTCTACTTCTGGGATATGCTAATCACTTTTTGTTGTCGTCGTTGTTTTAGGGCCGCATCCGCGGCATGTGGAGGTTCCCAGGCTAGGGGTCTAATCGGAGCTGTAGCTGCCAGCCTACGCCAGAGTCACAGCAACGCCAGATCCGAGCTGCATCTGTAACCCACACCACAGCTCACGGCAACGCCAGATCCTTAACCCACTGAGCAAGGCCAGGGATCAAACCTGCAACCTCATGGTTCCTAGTCGGATTCGTTAACTGCTGTGCCACAATGGGAACGCCATGGATATGCTAATCACTTTATATGAATCTTCTCAAAAAAAACTTTAAACAACAATCTTATGATGAAGGTTCTGTAATTACACCTACTCAACAAGTAATGGAACTGAGGCTTAAAGAAAACAGTTAACTTACTGCAGGTCACACAATTAGTTAAAGCATCAAAATCAGATAGAGAAAGACAGAAACACAGGCAAGAATGGTTATGAATGAATACTCGAGATACCTGAGGTGACTAGGACAGTATCTAGAGAGCCAGTACAAGACATATTATTATAATATGCTTTTTTATATTCTCTTTCAGGACCTAAAACGATTCCTGTATAAAAAATTGCCAAGGTAAAAAATTATTAATTTGTTATTAAATAAATTCTGCTTAAAATATGTTAATTTTATGTAGTAGTTTGTTTCTGTTTATCTTAGACTAATACTTGTGTATTTTGCTGTTGTTTAGCACTTCCACATACCTCACATTATCTTAGGTAACACAAGTGATGTGCTTTGCGTTTGCAGATCAACAACATGAGCCCTGGAGAAGTTGCATGATTTGTCTGAGGTTAAACAACTAGTGAATGCCAGAGGGCTAGAACCCAGATTTCTTGCCACTTAAGAGTTCTTTCATGGCAGTTTGCTGGATTAAACTTTGAAGTAGTTAGAGTAATTTTAAAAGGGGAAAAAAAAACTAAGAACTTGCTTTTATTTTTAATACTGCTTTTACGACATAGTTGCTGAGTCTAAATAACCCAGAAACACTAGACTTATCAGCTCATACTTGGAAAAATCACAAGGCTTTCTTCTGCCTGCATGCAGTCCATTGTTTTATAAATTAAGCTCTTGTGAGGAGGACAGCAACTTCCTTTTAAATATTTTACTGATTCCAAGGACTGTTTACTTTTGAATTAAAATTCACATTAGTGTAAAATGACGCCTTAGAGTTAAAAACATGAAAGACAGGAGTATAACCTGAGACATCCATTTTCAGGTTCCAGAAGAATTAAATAAACTTTGAATTAATTTAGCAGAATATGTAGTGAGATCCTTTTCTTTCTTTCTTAATTGGTTTATTTCTCCAAATCTGTTTGACATTAAAAAAGTGTTAGATGTCAATTTAGGTAGAAAGGAAAAAAAAAACCTCTTGTTTGGATTTTTGCCTGAATTGGTTTGTGTGGCTTGCCTTTAGGCTTGTGCCTTTACTGTGATTACAGAGCAGTCAAAATTAATATTTTATTCTCTTTCGGAAGAAAACACTATTGAAGTGTTTTACCATTGACTTTATGTTAAAGCAACACTTAGAATTGTTTTTACTGTCTTCCTTCTGGTACTGGCAGATGTAAAGACAAGCTGCGGGTTCTGTTCTCAGCCTAATGATCAGCTGTACTAACAGTCTGAGTTTTGCACAGTAGTGCAGGGCCATGGAAGCTGAAATTGTCCAAAGCAGTTTTAATAATCAGTGGAAAAGATTACATTTATTTTGTGACTTTTAAAAAATGTTGCATAAAAACGTCTCTTATTCTTGGTTATATTTAGGTGACTAGAAACAAAGCTAAAGCTAATATTTGCTTAATATACTATAATTTAAAGTTAGAAACATTGAGAATGAGAACATTTATTTCTTTGTAAAAAGCGTATCAAAAGCAGTTTGAGGAGTGTTTGTCCACTTCTTTTCATATCCCTTCAGATATTTGAAAGGTATGTCCTTAAGATAAGGAACAAGCATCTTTTCTGTGCCTGTCAAATTGGCATGTTCCTTTCTAAGTTTGAATTAGCTTCCAACATTTTGTTCTTTGAACTTTTAATGATATGATGTATCTCTGAGAGTTCCTTTAATGTGAAGCTTCTTGCCAGTGTCACTTCCTCTGGGACTACTTTATCCTTTTCCTCACAACCACTCTTCTTATTTATGTCAATGTGTTTGCCTTCCCTAAGTTGTTCTGGCTGCACATCTGGTCAGCATTCATCAGCCACCTGTTTCGTCTATAACTGTTTACTTTCTAATCAGATTTCACTTCCAGCATTATCACTTTTCATTTCTTTGCTGTATTTCATCTTTATTGGCCACTGCCTGTTTCAGTCATTTCTCTCTTCTTAAAGTTTTTTGGTCACATGCTTTATCACTGGAAGACAAGAATGTAACAAAATTACATGCTTTGCTATTTCTCTGTAAACTGAATAACAGATGCTCAGTGAACAATCAGCAACACACTTTGAAAGAAAGGCTGTGACTGGTTACTGATGACAGTGTTCATCAGTTATTTATAGAGTTATCTACTTAGTGATTTGTGAACTGAAGAGTTAGCAAAGCTTATATTTCGTGCAGTTCTTCAATTAATATACCATGCTGACACTTGACCCCAGCTGTTGAAGGAGTGGTATTATTTAACTAAATTTTGGTAACTAGAATGTGTCCTAATTGGAAGCATACAAAACAAGAGCTTTTTGTGCTCTTATCTGTATATACTTTATTGAAGACTTAGCATACTGAAACAATGGTAAAATTGGCCTGGTATCCCTACACCGGCAACAAAATATAGGAACAGAGGCATAGCTGACATATGTAAAAAGGGTATTTGTAAAAACGTAATGAAAAATCTTTCCATAATAGAAGGAAAGGAATTAGTGCCATGTGTTTTTTTCCTGTAATGACTGAGGTCAGTGTGATTCATTTTCAAGATTGTTTCTTGAAAGTGGACTTACTGCACCCAAGAACTAAAGAATGAATAGATAATAATATTGTGAACACTTATAAAGAAAAGTCTTAAAATATAAACTTTGATTTGTTGCTAGATGTATGTTACGGGTTTGGACACAGGAAGCCTGACTTCAGAGCTGTGGATCGAGGCTTTTTTAAATTTTTTTTTCAAATTAAACTATAGTTGATGCATGGTATTATATAAGTGACAGATATACAATATAGTGAGTCACAATTTTTAAAGGTTATACTCTATAGTTGTTGTAGACTATTGGTTATATTCTCTGTTGTACAGTAAATCCTTATAGCTTATTTTATGCATAATGGTTTGTACCTCTTAATCTCCTACACCTGTTTTATGGGTTTGTGCTTTTAATTGTTACTGCAGTGACCTTCAACAGCTAAGTCAGAGAGCTACGTGTGAATAGAATGTTCTTGTTCATTTTTGAATTATATGTTGAATATAATTCTTGGATTTATATTTTAAAATCCAGTTGTGACCCAGAGAATCTGAGGCTTTAATAATCACAACTTTTTGTGTTATAGCCAGATGTTTCATCATTATATGAATAAATCTAAGTATGATAATTTGATTACTGATGTAACATTTGCTTTTTTGAAATAAAAATATTTGCTTTGCTTAAGGTTTAGATATCTGCAGGATATTTCATAAAACTTATTTCGTCTAAGAGTTTAGTGTACCTATTAATACATCATAGTTACTGTCAATTATTAGTAAAATGTATTCATGTTTTTCTTTGTTCCCTGCGTATGGAATTGGAAACACCTTTTATGTTTGTGACCTGATTTCTTTAAATGGGTCCTTTAAGTATATGAGTCATTTTTCTACTTCGTTGAACTTTTTACCTTTGTGAATTTGAAATTCATTGAAAAGAATGTCCTTTTATTTCTTCCTCCTCTTTTGGTGCATTAATTGGCCTTTAAATTAATTGCCTTGAAAATAGGAAAAAAGGAGTTACCTAAAGTGACAGAAATACTTCTAAACATTTGTAGTACTCTTTACCTGTTTTTCAATTGGCTTATTTTTTGAGTAGACAATACCTTTGTAAAATTCAGGATTCAAAAGGGAACTGAAGGATATAGGGTGAGAAGCTTCCTATCCTTATCTTCCAGCCTCACACTTCCTGTCTCAGAGGCACTCATTGTTACCTTCAGAGATATTTTATGCACCTGTATTTGCACATATACTCATGTGTCTTAATTCAGGCCCCTCTAACAAAGTCCATAGACTGGATTTCTTATACACAAGCGCTATTTATTTGTCGTGATTCTGGAGGCTAGAAGTCCAGGATCAGTGTTTCCAGGGTCAGGTTATTGTGAGTACTCTCTTCTGGGCTGCAGATTGCTGACTTACGTGGTGGGAAGAGGGCTAGCCAGCTCTCTCTGCCTCTGAGAAGGCTGCTATTCCCATTCATAAAGCTCTACTCTTATGACCTAGTTAGCTCCCAAAGCCCCACCTTCAGATAACAGCACATAGGGATTAGAGATTCAGCATATGAATTTTGTGGGTGATGGCAAATATTTAGTCCATTGCAACATATACACACACTTGCCTACACCTGTTATTACATAAGTTGTTTCTTAAACAGGCTTTTCATAATGTGTGTTTTTTCTACTTACCAATGTAACTTTGAGGTCAGTCTCTCTCAGTACTTAAAGAGCTTCCTCTCTCTGTGTGTGTGTGTTTTTTTTTTTTAATGGTTGCAGAATATTCCATTGTATATGTTTGTCATAATGTACTTAACTTGTCTTTCTTGATGGATAGTTAGATTTCTAATCTTTTCCTATTTCAAGCACTGTTGCTTTTCATTAACTGCACATTTACATATGTACAAATATCTGAAGGATATGTTTTCATATGACCTAGTTTTTAACTTTGAAGAGTAAATTTGTGTTTATTAATTTTATACAGTATGTTTCAATCCATAGTTTCAAGACTGATTGATAAAAAATACCAGTAAATATTTATACACAGTTGTTTTCTTCATTCTTATAAATGTGAGGGAGATAAATGGTTCTGTTTGTAATATTTTCTACCTGAATTTTAATCATACTTCTCTGACTTTAAAAATTTGCAGCAATGGGATATCTTAAAAATTTAATTTCAGTATCTGTACTTTAAGTTAATGTTAATATCCCTCATTCGTGAGTTAAAATATTAAGGTTAATGCAATAAGGAGGGGATAATTCTAGGTTATAGTAAGAACATTAAATACATTTCTGAGTTGCATTCTACAGCTGTTATAAGATATAGGCATACCTCAGAGATATCATGGATTCAGTTCCAGGCCACTCACAATATTGCAGTAAAGTGAGTCACACAAATTTTTTTGGTTTCCCAGTGCATATAAAAGTTAGGTTTACAACATTCTGTAGTCTATTAAGTGTGCAATAACATAATGTCTAAAAAACAATGTACATGCCTAAGTTGTTTCTACAAAATGGTAACCATCGTCCACACCTTCAGTGAGTCATGTTTTTGCTGTTGGAGGGTCTTGCCTCAGTGTTTTTTGTAATATTCAAATTCTTTGTCATTTTAACAGTCTTTGCAGAATCTTCACCATGACTAAATTCCATATCATCTCAAGAAACCACCTTCTTTGCTCATCTATAAAAAGCAACTTCTCTTCCATTCAGTTTTATCATGAGATTGCAGCATTCAGTCAAATCTCTAGGCTACACTTCTAATTCTAGTTCTCTTGCTATTTCATGATATCTGAACAACTTCCTCCATTGAAGTCTTGAATCCTTCAACTCATTCATAAGGGTTGGAATCAAATTCTTTCAAATTCCTATGAATATTGATTTTTCAACCTCTTTTCATAAATCTTGAATGTTCTTAATTATATCTAAAATGGCGAATCCTTTCCAGAGGGTTTTCAATTTACTTTGCTTAGATCCATCAAAGGAATCACTATCTATGGCAGCCATAGCTTTATGAAATGTATTTCTTAAATAATAAGACTTGAAAGTCAAAAGTACTTCTTGATTCATGAGCTGCAGAATTGGGTGTTGTGTTAGCAGGCATGAAAACAACATGAGTCTCGTTGTACATCTCCATCAGAGCTCCTGGGTGACCGGGTGCATTGTCAGTGAGTAATCATATTTTGAAAGGCTGTCTTGCCTTTTTTTTCCCCCTGAGCAGTAGGTCTCAACAGTGGGCTTAACGTAGTCAGCAAACTATGATGTAAACAGATGTATTGTCATTTGGTTCCATTGATAGAGCACAGGATGATTTAGATTTAGCATTATTCTTAAGGGCCCTAGGAGTTTTGGAATGGTAAATGAGCAATGGCTTCAGCTTAGAGTCCCCAGGTTTATGAGCCCCTAGCAAGAGAAGTCAGCCTGTCTTCTGAAGTTTTGAAGCAGGCATTGACTGCTCTCTCCAGCTGTGAAAGCCCTAGATGGCATCTTCTTCCAATAAAAGGCTGTTCCATCTCCATTGAAAAATCTGTTGTTTAGTGTAACCACCTTCATTAATTATGTTAGATCTTCTGGACAGCTTGCCGCAGCCTCTACATTAGCACTTGCTGCTTCACCTTGCACTTTTATTATAGAGGCAGCTTCTTTCCTTCATCCTTATGAATCAACCTCTGCTAGCTTCAACTTTCCTTCGATGGCTTCTTCACCTCTTTCAGCCTTCATAGAATTGAAGAGAGTTAGGGCCTTCCTTTGAATTAGGCTTTGGCTTTAAGGGAATGTTGTGGTTGTCTCCTAACCAGATCACTAAAACTTTCTCCATATCAGCAGTAAGGCTGTTTTGCTTTCTTATCATTCATGTATTCATTGGAGCAGCACTTTTCATTTCCCACAAGGACTTTTCCTTTGCATTCACAACCTGGCTGTTTGATGCACGAGACCTAGCTTTTGGCCTCTTTCAGCTTTCAACATCTCTTCCTCACCAAGTTTAATCATTTCTAGCTTTTGATTTAACATGAGTTTGACTCTTCCTTTCCATGAACGCTTAGAGACCATTATAAGGCTACTAATTGGGCCTAACTTCAATCTTATGTCTTGGAATACACCCAAAAAGGAGAGAGATGGGGGAACTGCCAGTTGGTAGAGCATTTTAAGTTCACCCAGCATTTATTAAGTTCACCATCTTGGATGGGCATGATTTATGGCACCCAAAATAGTATAATAGTAACATCCAGGATCACTATCACAGATCATCTTAGCAAATGTAAAAATGAACAAGTTTCAAATATTGTGAGACTTATTAAAATGTGACACAGAGGCACGAAGTGACCAAATGGTGTTGGAAAAATGGTGCCATAGACTTGCTCCACACAGGATTGTAAAAAGCCCAGTAAAGTAAAGCACAATAAAATGAGGTATGTCCTGTAGTTACAAGGCTGTAGGTTTTGTGTTAACAGTTAAAGGGCTATAGGTTCTGTGTAAATTATGAAAGTTTGAGAATGCTTCCCCATTATCATTTTGAACATTTTTGTACTTAGGGATTCTAATAATTTAGTAATTAAATTGCAGTCAAATTATGTCATTGTGTGCACAGATCACAGTGTTGATGTTAATATTTTTGAATGTTATGTAACAACCAGCCTTTAACTTTACATACATTATTTTATTAAATTTCACAATAACTAAGTACAATTATCCCCATTTTCAGATTGTTAACTGAGGCTTGGAAAGGTTTTGAAGCTGACCCAAGGTAGCATAAATAGTAGACACCAGAGCCTGGACTGGAACCCAGGTCTAACTTCAGAGGCGTGGTCTTGACCATCTTGCTTACTCTTGTGTAGGCATGGCTGACAGGGTTGCTATAGGAGCTCCATTCTTTCTGCCCTGTTCCCTCAGCCTACAGCTATCTTTCTGCCCCTCTTAGCACTGTAACACCTCAGGTTAGATACCACCTCCTCAGGGAAGCCCTCCCTGACCACTTGTCTAAACCAACACCTCTTTTATAGGCTCTCAGGTCTCCACCTAGCTCTTAATAGCACTTCCCACACCTGTAGTTTTACATGTTTGTATGAAGTGATGTTTTGTTTTTTTTCTTTTAGGGCTGCACCTGCAGCATATGTAAGTTCCTAGGCTAGGGGTCGAATTAGCTGCAGCGGCTGGCCTACACCACAGCCACAGCAACACAGGATCCTTAACCCACTGAACGAGGCCAAGGATTGAATCCATGTCCTCATAGATACTAATCGGATTGTTAACCACTGAGCCACAATGGGAACTCCTATATGAGGTGATGTAAATGATAGCCGCTCTCCTTTTAGATTGTGAAGACAGCAACTGTTGTTTGTTTTTGCTTGTTATGGTGGAAAGTTTTGGCACACACATTATGGGAGCTTTTATCAATAATTAAAACCCCATAATTTTTCAGAAATATTCACAAAAGATGCCATTATGACTTCGTAGTACATGTTTTGAGAAAATGTTTTATAATATTTTAACTTTTTTTCTTTCTAGTGTTGAGGGGCTCCATGCTATTGTTGTGTCAGACAGAGATGGAGTACCTGTCATTAAAGGTAAAACAGAGCAGTTACCTGCTGGTCTCATGTTTGCTTTTGAATAAAAATGTATTTATATCTGAGTAGTGTAATAAAACCCATTTCCATGTGTTCAGAAGATAGTCGTAGTTGAAAGAAATGTTTTCTCTTGTATGTTAAGGCTGTACTGGAATCTTACATAACTTATATATCCATGGCATCCAGAGTTACCACAGGCCCAGTTTCCCATTAAAGACATTTTTGGTATAATGTAAACTATTAGTAAATCTAAGTGATGAGAGTGGGCCTGTATGCAGCTGGGTATATTATACACACAGACTCCATGCAATATATATATTTTTATCAGTATTTGCTAGCAGTTTTAGGGTAAATATTCGTACATTTGAATCAACATAAATTTGACTTTGTTTACTCTCTTGATTTTCTGCTTCCTTATTGAAAATAAAATTTTTTAAAATTTAACTTCACAACTAAGTTAATCCTTAGTTAACTAAGGATTTTGCCGAAAGAACTTATTAAACTAAAAAAAAATTGCTTGAATTTTAACTTTTGAAGTATATATATCACAGAAAGATTAAATGTTTTGCATATTTTAACATTTATTTTCCACCGGAGTTACCACATATGTCAGATAACTTCAGACTTTAGAGGTGAAAGAAAGTTTAGAAATCACCTAATTTAGTCTTTATTTTATAAATGAAAATAGTCAAGTGCAAAGAGTACACTGTCGATGGAAAGTTGCATGTGAGTCCATGACAAGATAATCGTAGAACCTATCATCTGCCATGTGGTCCAGTGTGCTTTCTAGTTCACCATAGAATATAGATGGCCATGGGCAAGTTACTTACCTTCTCTCAGTTCTAGAAGGAAGGCTTTGAACAAAATAGATTTTCTATCTCCAGTGTTTCTTTCTGAGGATCTCTGTGTTTTAAAGCCTTAAGCGTTGCACTTGTTGGTACAACTAACCCCGCTTAGACCTTTTAGTTAGTGAAAGAAACTTAAAACAGATGGCCAGCGGTAGAATTATTACCAAGTGATACTTGTGTCGGTTTTATAAGAGCAAAGGTTTTTGAAGCTTTTTTCATTATTCTAGCTTTGCTCTCAGTTAACCAGTAAATTTATTAATTGTACTGATAATCTTAATTTGTATTTTAAGTTAGATATTAAGAAAATAGAAATATCTAGTATTCTTTTGAAAATAAAACAAAATCATGAGAATCAGCATTTCTTCTCTTAGTTATGATCACTCAACTTCTGGTTGAGTAAGGTTTCTCCCATGTAAATTGATGAGACCCACTTAGTAATAAGATTATCGATATTGTGAAACATAACCCTTGTACTCAGTTTTTTACAGATTTATATATATATTTTTTTCTTTTTAGGGCCGCACCTGCGGCATGTGGAGGGGTCCCAGGTTAGGGGTCTAATCGGAGCTGTAGCTGCCAGCCTACGCCGCAGCCACAGCAATGCAGGATCTGAGCCACGTCTGCAACCTACACCACAGCTCACAGCTACGCCCGATTGTTAACCCATTGAGCAAGGTCAGGGATCAAACCCACAACCTCATGGTTCCTAGTTGGATTCGTTAACCGCTGTGCCACGACGGGAACTCCAGATTTGTATTCTTTAAAAAGTGCTATAAATCTTCTCCCTGTCATATCTACTGCATAATTTTTACGTGGCTCTTTGTATTTCCAGTGGCCAATGATAATGCTCCAGAGCATGCTTTGAGACCTGGTTTCTTGTCTACTTTCGCCCTTGCAACAGATCAAGGGAGCAAACTTGGACTTTCAAAAAATAAAAGTATCATCTGTTACTATAATACATACCAGGTAGGTTCATAATTATCAAATGGTTTGCTGATGATTTCAGCTACTATTGTTTTGCCTTCTATATGTTTTATAATTCTAAATTTTAGTTTTGAAGGGGATGGAATTTTAAAATTTTAGTCTTCGAATTGGCTATGTTAAACTGGTAGTTTTTTTTTTCACATTTTTACATTAGGAATTAATACAGAAAATTAGATTAAAAGATTCAGTAGTAAAGTATAGGTTATCCTAAAAAGGGTAAGTCAGGTCACTATTAGCTCCAGTAGATGGTGCCCTTAGCCCAACAACTGTGAGTTCTCAGCTGACAAACTGTATCTGTTATGACAGATACAGAATTTCCCTTGAGAGTCAAAAGAAAATTGTTGTTGCTCATAATTCCTTCATTTGGTTTGATATATGTGTATATATATATATGTATATATGTAAAAATAAGTGAGATAATTAGTCGTGGAAAAATTAGTTGCTGTGTATGTCTTGATCTCCACATGGCATTTCTTTTCTAAATTCATAGCTTCTGCTTTAGGGTACATTTCCCAGGGTCTAAGTCATGTACTACTGATGATACATAAGTGACATTTTTTTATTTTAAAAATTTTATTTTAAAAATTATCTATTTTAATGTCTGTTAGTTAAAAAACCAGCCCAACTGACCTTTAATTTGGCCTATAAGGGTTAGGTTGAAGCTCAGTTTTCTAAAAAGATGGTTAATTCAAAATTCATTTAAAGTTAAATTACGGTGGTACAGAGGAGGCAAAAAAAAAAAATCATGAAATGCTAGCCACTTGAATGAGTGAGAAATATTGCCTTTAGCTATTTAATTATCAAGTATTTATTGAGCCCTAAGTAATTGACACTCTGCAGGGCTTTAGAAGATAAAAAGATGAAGACACAGTCTCCCCTTAAGAGCTTTCCAGGCTAATGGTACTGTCTCCAAGACAGAACCAGTAAGCCTGTTTTATGGAAATAGTTATTTTTAGCTCTTTCATGGCTCGTGGTATAATAATACCATGATGTTAAGCTAGTATCTTACACGTTGACCTTCAAAGTTTTCTGAAAGATTAAGAAATTTCATGTAAATTATACTCCCTTTTCACTGTGTAACATTTAGATCTTGTTCTCTTTTTAGGTGGTTCAATTCAATCGTTTACCTTTGGTGGTGAGTTTCATAGCCAGCAGCAATGCCAATACAGGTGTGTTTTAATTACCTTAAATATGCTTTTAATTCTTTATAATACCATTATCTGAGCAGGAATAGCAGATTTAGAGTAGAAAAACCTGAATTCATGCCCTGCTCTACCACCTATCCCTTAATCTCTGGAAATGTAACTTCTCCGAATTCTGTTCTCCATATCTGTGTATTGGAACTACTATCTGCTTTATCTTATGGAGTTATTAGTTCAGATGAGTTGGTGTGCAGGTAAGTGATCGTTTAAGATAAAAAGGAAAATTAAATGTTATTTTCGCTTCTTGAATGTTAATATCCTGCTCACATTACAGCAGTTTAAGAATACAAAAAGATTTAGAGAGGCTAAACCAAACACAGATGATCAAGGATGAGTTAAATTCCATATGTACCAATCTATTAGAATTTTTAAAATCTTGCACAATAGTGGGCAAAATGAATTTGAGAATTTAGAGTGTGAATAGGATGAATATATTTGTGTTCTTGAAGATGGAAGAATTTGAGGACAAATACTGGGAAGCTGTATTTTCTAAAAAGGATAGGAAGATCTCATATCCAGCAGCCTTCACTGGTTACATATGTGTGAAATAATGACAGTATTGAGTTAGATTATAATTTTTGACTGAGTTAAAGTGGAATTTTTTTAAGGTCTGTCTTCTTCAGATTTGACTGCTGTTTAGAATTGTTATACATTCCTTTTCTGTTTCTTTCCAAGCTGTTCAAGGAAGTTCTATTTCCAGCTATGTCACTGAAGCCTGTCTTTAGATTCCTCTCGTTTAAAATGAGTAGTTTAGGGAGTTCTCATTGTAGCTCAGTGGGTTAAGGATCCCGTGTTGCAGTGAGTCGAGGTGTAGGTTGCAGATGCGGCTCAGATCTGGTATTGCTGTGGCTGTGATATAGGCCGGCAGCTACAGCTCTGATTTGATTCCTGGCCTGGGAACTTCCTTATGCCACAGGTGAAGCCCTAAAAAGCAAAAAATTAAGTAAAATGGGTTTAGATTTGGTCATCGATTAGGTTTCTTTCCTTTCTAAATATTTTGAAGCTGTAAAATGTTATGTATGAAAACACTTGTTAAATTGTATAGCAGTGTCGATATTTGAAGTATATTAAACCTCAGTTGTGATAAATCACTCATAAAATCATTAGCTGATAAAAATTCTAACATGCATAATTATATTTTAGTATTTAGAACATTTCCTTGGGCATTCCAGATGCTTTTAATGCTCTGTGAGACCAAGGAAGATCTTTGAGCATAAAATAAGCAATATTTTAGACATACAGCTGTCTACTCTAGTATACTGAGAAGTTACATATGCTAATTTCTAGACTAGTTTGTTTCTAAACATGGAAGTGTATGTTTCACACTCCTACCAAGCATTTTTTTGTTTGAAATACCCATTTATGCCTTAGATTTATTGAATTTATATAATACCTGATTCTTCTCTTTTGATAAAGTTCATTGAAATTCGTTCAAGAAAAGTGTATTTTAGTAAATCATGTGTATTATTCCTGAATTGGTGCAGGTTTTTCAATAAGGTATCAAATTTTCCTTTAACAAAATTGTAGCACATAGGTAATTTTACATCTTCTAATATGTAGATATTTATTTAATAGATGATGAAAGTAAACTTCATAACAAGTATCAGTTTTATTTAGAATTATAATTGTTTAAGTTACAGAGAGTAAACTATATCTCATTTGCTTAATAACTGCATTTGGATAAGCATTTTTCTAATGTTCATATTTTCTTACTGTTTTTGTTTTAGGACTAATTGTCAGCCTAGAAAAGGAACTTGCTCCATTATTTGAAGAATTGAGACAAGTTGTGGAAGTGTCTTAATTGGGCAGATTTCAGTGTATATCTTAACTTCATTATAACAGACAGTATCAATCCAGCAATCTTTAAGACCACAACAACACTTGTATCCATATACTCAAGAAAGGGCCCCTTTTCCCATTTTACACTAAAGAAAGAGCCTATAGATAGAATTTATGGACAGATTGACGTTTGTCTTTTCTTGTGTAGGGTCTTTTCTTATTTAGTGAGATCTGGGGATACCACAGAAATGGTTCAGTCTATCACAGCTCCCATGGAGTTAGTCCAGTCACCACACATACATGAGATCCTATTCGGTGGGTCAGAATCAAATTGGTACTTTGATCCACTTGAGCCATGAAGTGCTCCCTGTTGTACAATATGCCAGGCCTGCAGGATGAAGCAGACTTTTTATTGTGAATAATGAGAACATATTTTTCTTCATGTTGTTTTCTTTGTGTTGAGTGTGAGGAAGATAAAATGGCTTAGTAAAAGTAATAAAACCAGTACAATCACTAACTTTGCTTTGTACATATTATTTTGCAGCATAGGTATTACTAATTGACTTGATTCTTCTCAGGGTGCTACTCTTGAAATGAAAACTACAGCTAATGGTTTTTTCTTCCACTCTGCTTACTATAACCAATTAGTTTTTTAATGTTCTGTGTTCTTTATAAAATGTAGATGTGATTCATTATTGAATTGTTTCCAACATTGGTATGTACGTAAACATGGAGTCACCACCTGGCTAAGTTTGTGATTACCCCTGTCATTCTCCAAGATCCATTTCTTTTTTGCACAGGCCAGATAAGTGGGCTGAATTTGGATATGATGAGAATCACCACTTCTGCATCTTTTAAGTCTTTAGTGATGGCTCTCATCTCTGAAATCTCACCAGAAGTATTGCTTTAAGTTTACTGTCTTCATAGGTAGAGCCAGTAACCAGTGGCTTACGCTTGTCTTTTTTTCCTACTGTAATAGCCCTCTCTCTTAACAGGTAAGGAAGCCAGTGTGGGTATTTTACCAGTTGCTGAGTATGTCAACACCATTTATGCCTCCTGGAACTGGGGAGATAAGCACAGGTTCAGGAATCCCCTGGACCCACTTCTTTGGTTCCATCCTCATTTCTGTGGAAAATCCATTCCCTCTCTAATGTCCTCCAGGTATTTCTAGGCATCGATAGAACCCTTTACATATCCTCCTGAAACCAAATTTTACAGACAGCACACAACACCTACCAGTTTCATTTGTTCTTGTCCGTGGCTCCCTCAGATAAGCTCTGCCCCTCAAACCCTGGCCATTGCTGCTTCTGCTGATGGAGAACACAGTTGCCTAGAGGCTGCTGAAGGCTACGGGGGCCATCTTCACAGCTATAAATGCGACACAGCTTATAGTCTCTATGTCCATCCTCTTGAGATCCTGGCGAAACAGGTTCTTTAGGTTTGGCTCGGGCTGAATAGCAAACAAGAATGTCCCTCATAAGACATGTCCATGATCCCCCAATAAATCTTTGCACCTCAGCCCTCTATCTTCAAATGAACTCTTTCTCAAGAATTGGTTTATTTTAGCTGCTAGTCCACTAGCCAGAGCTACTTGAAATGTGGTCCACAGGCTAGGCTGTTCAGTTAGTACATGACACAGTGAGTTACAGAAATTAAGAGTCTAAAAAGAGCAGACAAATCTGGCCCTTTTCCACAAATGTAAAAAATTGCTCCATGTCAGGCCTAGACAGCCTGAATCCATGGTGAGCAGAGTGTAGATTCAGCATGGTTGGGAAGTTTGGCAGAATGCAGGGGGCTGCAGCCGACCTCAAGTGGCAGAGGAGGCGGGAGGAAGGATGATACTCACCCTGCAATGATCCTCGCTGTCTGCCTGGAACGGGGACTCAGCCACACTCCTGACCTGCACGCGGCGTGAAGAAGAGGTAAGGACCGGAGCCCACCCTCCAGAGAGGCCCCTGGCCAGGAAGAGAAGGGCCCTGGCCCGCTGCCTGTTTTCACATCCAGAGGCTCTGGAATAGGGGAAGTAATAGCCGCCACCACCATGGAGGGGATTCTCCTGGTCTGGAGGAAACTGTGCTTCTGTGGGGCAAGATTTTCCTGGGGAGAATTCTGAGAAAAGCCGTGTCTTGAGTTACTTCCTTTGTGCTAAGCACACACTGTTAGGGACAGAGCTTGGCACAGACAGCAATTCTCCCAAACCACTCCACTCCGGTCTGCCATTGGCACATTGGCACTGCTTAACAGATATTAAAAATGTATTTTAATAGCAAAATATTTCAGGCACAGCAAAATCATGCTTTTTAATAAACATAACCAAAGACTATAAATAACTGACATATTTCACAAAAAGTAAAAATATTACCTGCACAAATACCCTTGGATCTAAGAGAACAGAACAAACCTATACATCTCAGTGAAGACTTTTGTCTAAATCCTCACTTGGCAAACTTGACAAAATACATTTTAACTTGACGTTTGTTTTATCCCATAGGATACAGATACAACAAAGTACATTGAAAAACCTGGCTGAAGCATAACAAGATTTAATTTGAGTCCTTGATGTTTAAATAACAAAAGAGACTTAACAAGATAGCCCTCTGGATTCCAAGAGCAATGCCATACCATAGCTGTGCCCTGACATCTCTTTGAGTTCTTCGTCTACTTTGACCTCCCTTCAAACTTCAATCTAAAAGCAGTATTGGAGTACCCACTGTGGCTCAGCAGGTTAAGAACCCAACTAGAATCCATAAGGATGCAGGTTCAGTCCCCGGCCTTGCTCTCAATGGTATAAGGATCTGGTGTTGCCAGTAAGCTGTGGTATAGGCTGGCAGCTGCATCTCTCATTCAACCCCTAGTCTGGAAACTTCCATATGCCGAAAATGCAGCTCTAAAAAGCAAAATTTAAAACTTTAAAAAGCAATATTAATAAAGAAAATAGAAGGGTTAGAATCTATTTGGGCACTCTGGATGCCAGTATCTCATCCCTCTATTTTAGTTCCCTTATTCTAGCTTGAAAATGCTGTGTGACAAACACTTGATTAATACTTCGCATGTAGACTTAGTGTTGTTGCCTCAACTGGCAACAGAAGCTGCTCTGGAATAAGGCGTTGGGTGCTCTGTGCAGCGCAAAGTGCATCTTACTTAACTTGGGTCAATACCTACCGCTTTCTCAGGGGAAGGAACTGTTAGAACACGCTCTCCCTGAGAAGTCTCTTTCAGTCCGAAAAATGCTGGATGAAGATACTTAGTGCTTACATGTGCTCTCTTATTGTAAAGTACCAGTTATCTTTATCACCCTTCCTCAATTTATATTTTCTCTTTAAAACATCCCCCAGAGTGACTCAAAAGGAGGCTTTTTAGATTGTACCGTCCTTTATCTTTACCATCCTGCCTAATTGTTTATAGAATATTTAGTTCTCATAGATTTATCATTAGAAGGGAAGGAAGGAGCCAGTAGACAGCTGAGCCTTTTACAATGAGAAAATAAATACTGCAAACATTTTCCAATTTAATTTAGGAAACTTTTTCCTTTTTTTTTGTAAAAAGGCAAAAAACAACACTGCTCCCCCAGTCTTCAATGTTTGCTATCTCAAAACACTTTCTGGGGAAGCTGTTTAAGCCTCCGGGCACATGTATAGCTGATTCCTTCCTGGTTAATAGCACAACCTGGATGGCTGATGAGCTGACCATGATGCAGAAGGGACTCTAGGCAACTAACATCAGCCAGCTTGGGGACCGCAGTGTAGGAAAACAAGAGCCCTTAACCGCCCACTGCATGTTGTGAGCACCAGCACACCTGAGTACGATGGTTCATCTGTCTCCATCAGAACGAGGACGCTTGGGTATTCACCGGAGATGGTGGGATCATGAAGGGCAGCAGTTTTCCGTGAGTCACCAAACTGGCGTGTCCTAAAAGGTCCAAATCTGCCTCTGCTTGATTTGTTTTTACAGAAAAGTCCTCAGTCCGCTTTCATTTGAAGCCTGCTGTGCATCAGCATCAGGAACGTTCCACCTTGTTCCTGGGTCAGGTCGTCCCTCATGGAGGAAGGTCTATTTAAAGATGAACGACCGAGATCGGATCGTGCTGTCCCCTTGGTCAAGCTGTTTTCTTATTTGAGACTGTAAGCGAGCACACCCATATGCATTTATTATTGAGCAGCTTTTAAGATAATTTTGGCTTTTTAACAAATTCTAAATAAGAAATGCCAATTAGTAAGAAAAGCATACAACTATAAAAATTATCCTGTCTCCTCTTCCCCCAGGTTTTATTCTGTCTTTCTGTATTTTTCTCAGGAGAAATACTGTAAAGTGGTTGTTGAAACATGTTCAGAATTAGAACTGACCTAATGTATTTAGTAATCCATAAAATGCAATATTGCTTAATGAATCAAAATGAAGATATAGATCTAAATTTATTCATATGGAAAGATGTTCATAATATATTGTTAAGTAGAACAGGTAAAGAACATTGGAAAAAATTAAATTTTGTTTTTAATGTTTATTTGCAGAAGTCTGAAAAGATGTAAATTTGAAATATTTTTACTTTTTCTGTAATGATTATATGCATAGTTTGTGTAATTTGCATAATGACAAAATAGAAGGAATATTCATATCTGAGCAATGGCTTCATATGGCAAAATATTTCCCCAATGAATATCAAATACATTTGAATTATTTCAAAATGAATTGACTGTTTATTTGGATCTCAAACTGAAAAGAACCAAAAGCAAAAATATCAGTATTTAGAAAGGAATATTCAATAAGGTTCTGTGTAACAGATAATTTCACTAAAAGGTTAGGAACAATTGTTTGTAGTTGAAAACATCAAAGATTTCAAAATGATTTTTACAGGAAATTTTGGAAAGCCTTAAGGACAAGTTCTTAACTAGTAACTCACTAACCTGCGAACACATACCCCCCCCAAATGTATGATATTAGTAAATTCTTATAAGTACTTTGTCTTCCTCCTGAGAGGTACACAGAAAGTAAATAAAATAGGAGTTCCCTTCATTGAGCAGTGGAAACAAATCCAACTAGGAACCATGAGGTTGTGGGTTTGATCCCTGACCTTGCTCAGTGGGTTAAGGATCCAGTGTTACCGTGAGCTGTGGTGTAGGTCACAGACGTGGCTTGGATCTGGTGTTGCTGTGGCTGTAGTTCCGATTAGACCCCTAGCCTGGGAACCTCCATATGCTGAGGGTGTGACCTTAAAAAGAAAAAAAATAAACAAAATAAAACATCTTTTATCACTGACTTTCACAAAGTAACGCTTACACTGGACACTAAGCTAAGTTTTTCTGGCATGCTTCCTTCTCTGACAAGTTAGAATTTACTACAGAGGTACGTCAGTTTTCCTCTGTCTTGACCATCTGGTCCCACGTGTCGTCCCCTCTAGGCAAACCTGGACCAGCCCACACACTTAGAGGAAGGCTGATAGCACAAGGGTGTGAGGCTAGGCTCTGGGCAGAGACCCCAGAGCAGCTCCATTCTTTTTTTTTTTTTTTTTTTCTTTTTGAAAACGCCTATCTTCCCCTCTCGATACCTTCCATGTCCCAGAAGAATGAACAGACTCTTCCACAAGCCTGCAAGTAGACCTCCCACTGATTCTCGGGGCTTGTCTGACTCTTTTAATAGAAATACGTTTGAAATCTTCAACATGTTACTTCTGAGTACCAGGCACCCGGAGACCCATGTAGCTCACCAGCTTCCAGCGTAATATCTTGATCCACTCGTCAGCTTCTACTCCTGTCTTTGCACAGAGATAAAATGTCCTGAATGGAAACACTAAGCTGATAAGACAAAAGAAAGAAGAACCGTCAGGTAACTCTGGAAGGTTGGTTGAACATCTCATAGTTAAGCACCAAGTAGATTATTCCCAGGGGGAAAAGCATCGACAAAGGACCTGAGTGAGAACCTGAGGAGTCTGGAGCGGGTCCTGCCAGCAAACTGCAGAAACAATGAGGAAGTTGTAGATTCATGTTAATATCACAGGCAAGATTTATATTTTTTAATGAGAGTCCAAAGAAATAAAACAAGTCTGGGATACTTATTGCTCATGTCTTAGACTGAATACACTTACGTGTTGATTCAGCGGATACGTTAAATGACTCAGAACTTGTGCTATGATTCAAAGAACAAGCATGACAGGAGAGAGTTTGTTGAAGAAACTCATTAATGTTAGCTTGCCTCAGTGAGGAGGACACTGCCCTCTGTGGATGAAGGCAGGTTTAACTTTTCAGGACAGAAAAAAAGAGATAATCTCTTCAACTATTCATTTTGCTCCCTTCTGGCTATGTTCAGCTCTGCCGGAGGCAAGACAAACTTGCCCCCTGGCATGAAAGTCTGTTTTGGGACTACAGTTAAGCCCTAACTTGACTACTAACCCCTCTTCGGCCACACAGTCAAATCAGCGGACTAATCATCAGCCCTCACTTATATCTGGCCTATACTTCCTGTCCTTACAGTTGAGATGCAAGACACTAAAAACATTTTTGTCTTTTTGTCCTGAGGGGAGAAAAATAAAAAACCTTGAACTGAAATCAGAAGAAAGGTTTCTACGTTCTAAAACCAAAGTAGCATATCTTGTTTATTCCCGTAGTTAACGGTGAATAGACCAGAGGTAAGTCACTGTGTACAGAAGGTAAACCTTGATGTGAGGTCCGGTTTGGCGGTGAGCAGACAGTGGGGGTCGGGCGGGGAGCGCACACATGGTGCGAAACTGATGGCTGGAACTGTCATTGCTCGGTACTTCTGGGAGAGACACTATTAATTGCCTGTTAATACAGATAAGCTTTCCTTCTCCTTTCTTCTTGCTAACAGAACCCCAGGGGATAAATTACAATTAGTTGGAAACAATTATTCTCATACAGGTACCCTTTTCAGCTTCCCCTGCTGTTGGTGAAGGCCATGGAACCCAGCTTTGGCCAATGAGATACTGGGGAAAATCTGATAGAAGAGTTTCTGGGGAAATGTCTGCCTTCCTGATAAAAAGGGAAGATATGGCTGATCCCACCCCTACATCTTTCTTCATGGCTTATATGAAAATGGGAGGGCTAAAGTCAGAGTAGCTATCTTGGACCCTGAGATAGAAAGCACGAGGAAAAGGCTAAGAGAACTGTAGGGACACTGAACCTGACCTTGGCAAGGTGGCTGCCTGCCTCCCAATTGCTCATTTTATGAGAAATAAAAACTCCTGCTAGTTCATATGGTACCTTAGTGTGAATTTTTAAAAGATTTCCATTTTTAGTTGATAATATACAATCATTAATTAATAATAATAATGTTAATATTCTTAGTTATGACAACAGTATTAAAATTCTATAGGTGTTATTTTTATTCTTAGGAGATGCGTATTTAAGTATTTAGGGGTAAAGTTCCATGATGTCTAGAACTTACTTTCTTTTCTTTTTTTCCTTTTAAGGGCCACACTCGCGGCATATGGAAGTTTCCAGGCCAGGGGTTGAATCAGACCTATAGCTGCTGGCCTACACCACAGCCACAATCACGCAGGATCCGAGCCACGTCTGTGACCTACACCACAGCTCATGGCAACACTGGATCCCTAACCCACGGAGAGAGGCCAGGGATCGAACCTGCTTCCTCATGGATCCTAGTTGAGATTGAGCCACGAAGAGAACTCCCTGGAACTTACTTTCAATTAAAACAAAGATAAAGCAAATATGGCAAAATATGAATGATTGATGCATCTAAGTGAAGGGTATAGGTGTATATAAGTCTTTCAACTTTTGTATGTTTGAAAATTCAACTTTAAAATAAAAGTTACGGGGTTCTCCGATGACCTAACAATTAAGGATCTAGCATTGTCACTGCTGTGGCTCAGGTTCGATCCCTGGCCCAGGAATTCTGCATGCTGCAGACACAGCCAAAAATAAATAAATAAATAAAATAAAAGTTGTAGGAAATAAGACACTTCTTTTTCAAGATACACTTCTAACCCAGCTGGAAAATTGTCATGATACAGTGATTATGTTAAAACAAAACACTGGAGGAGTTCCCATCGTGGCTCAGGGGTTAACGAACCCGACTAGAATCCATGAGGATGTGGGTTTGATCCCTGGCCTCGTTCATTGGGTTAATGATCCAGCATTGCTGTGAGCTGTGGTGTAGGTTGCAGATGCAGCTTGGATCTTGTGTTGCTGTGTCTGTGGCGTAGGCTGGTAGCTGCAGCTCCAATTTGATCGCTAGCCTGGGAACCTCCATATGTCACATGTATGGCCCTAAAAAGACAAAAAAACAAAAACAAAACAAAAAATGAAGAAAAACCACCTTTGTGACATCTGCCAGAATTGTCATAATTACACAAATCACCGATTGTTGGAATCAACAAAGTTATACTAAAAATTGAGTAAAACAACCCAAAGGAACAAAAGCTAAGATATGAATGGCATCCTGTTATAGGCATCACATTTGTGCAGTATACAAACTAAATAATTACACCCAGCAGACCTGCTTATTTGTTTAAACCACTTTATTTTTAGGGCCACACCTGCAGCATATGGGAGTTCCCAGGCTAGGGGTTGAATCTGAGCAGCAGCTGCCGGCCTACACCACAGCCACAGAAACGTGGGATCTGAGCTATGTCTGCAACCCACACCACAGCTCTTGGCAACACCAGATCCTTAACCCACTGAGCAAGGCAAGGAATAGAACCTGCAAGCTCATGGATACTAGTCGGGTTTGTTTCCACTGAGCCACAACTCCATTTAAACCACTTTAAATGAGGTATTATGTCACACTGGACTGAAAGCACTGACATATATGCCCTGTGCGATGGTAAACCCACGTGCCTCAGATCAAAACATTTGTACACATTAAGACATCTAGCTTTTTATTCTTCAGCAAAAATAAGTATCTGGCAAAAAGTTTTAAAAATATTTATAAATCAACTTACCAGAAGCAATTTACTCTTTCCTGTGAATAATCAAATTGTACAGCTGAACATTCTGTTAAGTTGAGGATCCGAATTGGTTCTGGTGACTTAATGAAAAACAAACAACAAAAAAAAGGAAAAACTGTGTTATCATAAAAGAGCACACACAAATTTCACAAATTCCCCTAACAAGTCTTCCGCTATGAGCTCTGTCAACCTTACCCCCACGGCAGCGCCTGGAAACAAAACGCCTTACTAAGGGGAATCACTCACTTGTTTGGGGACTGGCTTCCCATGAAGCTGGATATTAGGAAGAGATTTTCTTTGTCAATTTAAATTTGGTGGAGACAGGTTTTTAACACTTGAAAGAGAGTCATATTTTTTTTCCTGTGTTTTTAAACATCCTCGTCTCAGAAATTTTGTGTGGGAAAAATGAAAAGAAATAATTTTAAATTTGCTGAATTAAATAGACATGAGAAATGGACATATTTTTAACAAAGGAGGACACTGCTGCAGGAGAGAGTTAACACATCGTGGCAAGAAAATCTTGCCACTGCCCTAAAAGCAGGAACCATGGGCCCTTGGGAGCTACAGTTCGCCCGCTAGCCAGAGCGGGCCGTGTCTGGGAGACACAGCTCTTCCCTGCAAAACTCTACTCGCATCAGGCATCTAGAACTCTCAGCTCCATTCATTTATGGGTCGTTTCAGGTGCTCATAAGGGAACTTCGGGGATTTTAAAGGCAGACATTCCTTTCATCTAGAGAACTCTTTTAAAATACTATTTTTTCGTTTTTGGGGCCACACTTGTGGCATACGGAAGTTCCCAGGCTAGGGGTAGAATTGAAGCTGCAGCTGCCAGCCTATGCCACAGCAACACAGGCTCTGAGTTGTGTCTGCAACCTACGCCACAGCTCAAGGCAACACCAGATCCTTAACCCACTGAGCAAGGCAAGGATCAAACCCAAGTCCTCGATGCTAGCTGGATTCATTTCTGCTACACCACAAAGATAACTCCAGGGCACTCATTTTTAAAGGGAAAATATGTTTCTTACCATTTGGTCTTTGAAGTATTTCAGTTCATTCCTTTGCAAAGTGAACCATCTCGTTTTCCAGGTCTGAGAAAAGGAAAAAATTTAAAGATGTAGGTTTTGAATACAGAGCTACAATATTTGAATTAGATAATTTCCTTTTAAAAGTATCTAAAAGATAAGACACTAGGAACTATTCTTGTGATGTTATTTGAGAGAGAAAATTTTTCAAAATTCAACTTAAAAAGTCTCAAAAATTAAAATTATTCTAAACAAGTATAAGAAATAACCTATTATAAATACCCAAGGTAACTGACAACGAACCACTAAAATTTCCATCTTAATAAGACAATAATATCAATAAAACTTTATAATAAGAACAGGTATCATTTTCTGAGTACCTACTGCAGGCTACATACTATCCTTGGAGGTTTATACACAGTATAGCCAATCTTCATACAACGCCAAACATCCTTTTTTTGGTCTCCCTCCTTCCCTCCTTCCGTCTGTCCATCCCTCCCTCTCATCGTATATGGAGTTCCTGGGCCAGGGATCAGATCCAAGCCACAGCTGTGACCTAAGCCAATAGCTGTGGCAACATCAGATCCTTAACCCACTGTGTCCAGCTGGGGATCAAACCTGAGTCCCAGTGCTCGAGACGCTGCCAATCCTATTGCGCCACAGCAGGAATTCCAATGCCACATATTCTTGTTTTACAAATAAGCAGCTTGATGTTTAGGAACCTCAGAGCACACGGTATTCTAAACCTTGCCTAAGAACCCCATGGCATTGAAGAAAAGCCGGTGGTTACCCATTCTCTCCTTATGTACTAACAGAACACTGATCTTATCCTAGGTGGCAATGTTCCCAGTTAAAAGGAATAATGGGATTTAAAAATAATGCTAGGAATATAAACACTTCTCCTTCGGGAACATCCAGTCCGCTAGGGACACAAATAACTACATATTTAGGTTAAATTCAAGCAGGCAAGTACCCTCGAGAGCTTAAGTGCCCTGACTCTTAAAACGGGAAAGAACAGACATATTCCAAGAAAGTCTTTTTGTCCTGTGAAAATGAGCTACAGTAACTTTAAAGGCACAATCACATAAATGGAGAACAGTGGGATACCCTCAGCTTGTCAAGTCCTAAATTCTCTTTTCTTTGGAATTTTATAATATGGTTACACTAGTGCCAGTGCTGGGTCTGGGGCCTACTTTTAGGTAAATGTTTCATATAATTTCGACTTCTTCTTTGTTAAAAAAAAATCTTAAAAAGCAAAGAAACATGCTGGAGTTAACTTGGTACTTTCATCTTCAATCATTCCATTAAAAGGACTGTATTTTTCTTGGGTGTTAACTGTAGGCTACTCTCATACATTTGGCTTTGCTCAAGTGAGGTCAAGCGATTTTCCTGAATGTTTGCTAGTATTAGCCGTGAAGATGAACTATTAAAACAGATAAATATTACGACTGGATCAACATGAGCAGACAATCATAAAAAAGAATGAACTAATGCCACTTGCAGCAACTTGGATGGACCTAGAGATTATCATTCTAAGTGAAGTAAGTCAAAGACAAATATCACACAACATCACTTGTATGTGGAATCTAAAAAAAAAGATACAAATTAACTTGTTTACAAAACAGAAACAGACTCATGGATTTAGAAATCAAAGGTATAGTTACCAAAGGGGAAATGAGGTGGGAGGGTATAAATTAGGAGGCTGGGATTTACACACTACTAGATAAGTAACAAGGACCTACTCGATAGCACAGGGTAATCTACTCAATATTCTATATTAACCTATATTGGAAAAGAATCTGAAAAAGAATACGTGCATATGTATGATTGAATCACTTTGCTGTACACCTGAAACCAGCACAATGTTGTAAGTCAACTACAGTCCAATAAATTTTTTTTTTAAAAAACGAGCAGGCAGTTAGGCTTTTAAAAAGTCAGAATGAGGACTGAGCCCACAGGCAGCACTCTCTTGGTGACAGGCGCTGCGAACGTGCTTCCTTACCTTGACCAGGCCCCCCTGTTTGGTGAGGTAACCTTCCTTGGTTCCCAGCTGGAAAAGAAAGAAACACCTGAGTGAAGCCCAGAACTATCACAACATGATTTTTGTCTTGCTATTTCTGTCCCGTCTTAAAAGGAAATACAAGTTTGCCTTTGACCTTTAAACAATCGCCTCTCATTCTTCATCTGGGCACTTGAAAATCCTCCCTGGGTTGTGAGAGACTGTTTTCAGACCAGATCATCTGGAATGATTCTGAAGCAACAGAATCATTGCTCTCTTGTATCAGGAGCTAGCAGTTTGCAAACAATCAGCCACATCGTACCACTTACCAAAGCTGGTGTTGGGCGAAGTGTGTCTGTGCGTACTAGCTGCTTGGATTGTGGCTAGGGTATTATGCACGTAACTGTGCACACACACTGACACAGGCTCAACACATGGGAAACTCTGGATTAAGCAAAGAGGGATTTCTGTACTTCCTGGGGTCTGTATTATGCCAAAAGGCTTTGTGAATTTTTAAGAAGGAACATTAGAAATAGCATTTTCAACACTTTATCTCATATAATTATCTTTTAACCCCCCTTTTTTCAGTTTTTAATGTTTTGACTGCACCCACAGCACACAGCGGTTCCCAGGCCAGGGAATGAACCCATCCACCACATCAACCTAAACTATAGCAGTGACAACATCAGATCCTTAACCTTCTAGGATGCCAGGGAACTCCTCACTCCCTTTTATCTTTTCACAAATCATCTATTGAGACTTATAGTCCATGGAACAGAATTTCAGGAGTGCAGATTTACTTAATTACCCCTGATTCATCCCAAAGGGATCTGAAGTGAGAATGAGTCATTTCTTTTAATGCAAGGGTAACAACAATATTCAACACTGAGCTGGCACCTATGAAATGTAAGGAATGGTAGGGAATTGTGTGAATAGACATTTACGTAAAACTAGGACCCTCAGATGAAAAAATTTCTAAATTCATAAATTTCAAAGAAACTGAACTCCTGGAAGAATATTTTGTTCTACTATCATGTCATAATATATCTTACATTAGTAAGAAAAGAATGAAGAAAAACTGGGAAATGACTTGGTTGACGTCAACGTTCTTTCTTGGGAGTTTCCAGAGTATTTTTTTCCTGAGGTGAATTCTCCCTACTGAGTAAAAAGAGGAACAACTAACCACAGCAAAAAAAGAGTTCAAACTAGAAATAATAGGTGACCACTCCCTTTAAAATTCTTCTGATAGTAAAGTAAGGATGAACTTCCTAGGTGTTCATTTAAATAATGTTAAATAACAATGGTCAATTCGATATTGAATAATCAGTTTATTTTGACATTAAAAGAAATTGAACTGACTGAATTGAGTTTGGCTATTATATAACAGAAATAGGAAAAATTAACATTTTGGATTGCTGAATTTGCAGAGGCAAAATAATTAAGGGTAAATTGTTATATGGAAGACCTTGGTAAGGCGATTTATTGAAATCACACTAAGTGGTTTATGCTACTCACCCCGTCATACCTCCATCCAAACAGTATACTGTAAGACTGGTATCTTTCTAAGGTTTTCATAGGTAAGTGGAAGGTTGCAGACAAAAGGGCTCAGAATACCTTTTTTTTTTTTTTTTTGGCTGCTCCCAGGTATGTGGAAGTTGCCAGCCCAGGAACTGAACCTGAGTCACAGCAGGGGCAACACTGGAACGTTAACCTGCTAAGTCACCAGGGAACTCCTGAGAGTACTAATTTTACATATAGTTTCGGGAGGTAAGAAGGGAAATAACTATACAGCAGATTTATTTTTTAAGAAGTTTAAAATTGCCCCCGATTGGAAACAACCTAAGCATTAAAAAAAATTAAAGCATCAACCTGCCTACCAACCTTTCTACCTGCCTGCCTGCCTCCCTTAAATTTAGTCCAAAGCCAACAGGTGGGATAAAGCAAGGCAGGCATCAACGTGAGTTGTGCACTGGTGCACCTTAATACAGGCTGGGCTCCAGGCAGAGGACGGAGGACTTCCGTGGGGATGACAATGGGGCGGCAGCTTGGTGCGAGGCATTGATAAGGAGGGCTTCTGCCCGAAGGGGTGGAGGTGGCAGCCAGGGCACAGTTTCAGAGCCGGGTCAGGGTAGGGGGGCATCTGCAGGGGGAGGGAGCAGTAGCAGCCAGGTAGTGGTGTTCCTGGCAATTGAAGATTGATTAGATTTGAATGATCGACAAATTAGTGAGTGTACTGAAGATAATGGGATCCATAGTCCTCACTGTGGGGAAAGGGAGTTAAACACTATGAAAAGTCAAGAAGTTAAAATGAGCCTTGTGGAACTGAACTACGATTGGAGGTACGGGTATGGACCCAGGCGTAGGAGACAGCTAGCTAGCTAGCTAGCTACATAGATAGGGAGGGGGGAAGGAAGGGAAAGAAAGATGGATATCAATACACATACACACACACATATTTTCCCTAGCTCTATTCAGAGTGGGCTGGGAGAGTGACATCCTGATAATACTGCATATCTGCACCAAAAGTACTAACTCTCCAGAAAAAAAAAAAAGTATCATGGAGAAAAAAACTAATTGTAGAGCTAGATACGAGAAAAGTACAAGATAAGCCTGGAATATTTGGCTATACCAGAAAGTAAGAAAATTCTCAAAGAATTAGGAGGCTGTATGGATACAGAAGGCACAAGGAAATACCTGTTACTGGCCCAAAGTGGGAAAATCAATTTAGTTCCCCCTTTGGGGTTTTGGTCCTGTTCTCTGCCTACTCTTCCACATCCTGGCACAAGTCGTTCTTTCCCTTTAGTGAAGCTTCTGCCCTAACGTCACCTCCTCAGAGAGAGACCTCCCTGCGTCCCTCTCCTCCCCTTATCCTACTTTTTCTTTTCAGGACATATTACCGTCTGGGTTTATACTATCCCATGGATTACTGTCTGTGATCCCCCTACCACAGTGTGAGCTCGGTGAGGCCAGAGACTTTGCCTAATTTATTCCCAGCCTGCCCGTGCTTAAAACAGTCCTGGGTATATTGCACGCAGTTTTTTTAAAAAGGTTTGTTAAATAAATAAATGCATTAAATTTCATCCTATCTCAGGAGCCCAAGGCTATGTTGTATATAAAATATATAACTAGCAATTTCCCCAAATGCAGTTGCCAAAGGATGGTCAACAGTTTTACAGAAGCATCTACACTTCTGGGCAGTAGGACACCTATTTTCATTTTCATTTCAAGTAAGAAGTTCTTTTTCCTGTAAATATGACTTAATCCTCTTCCTCCTCTTCGGGGCTTGTACAAGAACTGCATCCCCAAAAGAGAAGGCAGACATCCAGAAGCCCTCAGAGCTCTCAGGTTGGAGTAGAGGCACAGTATCTTTTGGGCATTGAGGGTAACCAGTTAAGGCTGTGACCTCTTGGACTCAGTAAGGATCGGGGGCATCTGATCAGGCTCAAACTGGTTCCCCAGCTGGCTGGTCCAGTTATTAATCGTTCCTTGAAGAGGAATAGTCTGAGACACTTCAGGATCCACTAGAAAACCTTTAGAGTTTTCTGTCCATATCAATGCACACCACACATCATGGAGCTTTCATTATACAGTGTGAGTGTAGACATTTTCAATTATCCAGTCACCACTGTTTTAAAAATTCCATTATACAGAACCTTCTGTGTATGGTCATGTTTGGGAACTTGGCTGGGTGAATCCATCTGGATAAATGGGGTGAGCAAAGAAGGTAAGCAGTAAGGCAGAATTTGGTCTCAAGGGGTCCATTTCTACTGAAGTAGGCTGTGTCTCATGCTGACACCACCTTCACAAATTAGGTCTTATCTGCATTTTACGGTTGATAAAGGACACACCTAGCAGGCTATGGTTTAACTGACCTTGAGTGGAAATCTTTAGGGGAAGGTAACAGAGGATAACGTAAAGTTACACCTAGAGTACAAAGGAAAACGATGTTGAAGTGATGGGTGGTGGGCTAAGGATGGTACGAGAGGAAGCTTAGGAAGAGTACAGTTGACTGCAAAGCAGAGGACTGTTTCTAGGGTAGACCATGATTTTGTTCTGCGGTCTGTTCTGACTTGGAACTACTTACTGTCTCGCTTTCCTAAATTTCTCGAGTTCTGAGGTCTTCTGCTTCCCCGTCTAGGTCTAACAAAGCTAAAATATCTTTCTCAACCAATTTCTAGGATTTTTATTTTTGAGGAGAGGTAGCATAGTAACAGTATGTGTCGTAAACCTGGCTAAGCTGTAAGACTAGTAAGACAGGCTGTGATTCCCGTCTCGGGAAGTGTCAGGCTCTTGGTGAGGAAGACACGTGCGAGCAGCCTTCCTCCAGTTCAGTGAATCCAGGATAAAAGTTGGCAGAGGGTGCTCAGAGCACAGAGGAAGGCCATTTTAGAGGAAGTCAGGACAGGATTAGGAAGGCTTCCTGAAAGACGCTGATCCCTGATGCTAGTCTCCAAGGACGAGGCAGTATTTCAGAGGTGGGGAGGGAGGAGGAGCACAGAGGTTGAGAGAGGCGGGGCCCGCAGCGTGGATGTGGGAGGAGCATGAGGCGAGGCAAGAGAGGTGAGCGGGGCCCAGCTGGGCGACAACACCACGGGCACCACCGAAGATGGTAGGCAGGGAGAGCGTGTGGTAACTCTGCATTTAAGGAGAGATGTCTCCGGTGGCAGGTAGAAAAAGTGCCACAGAGACCAAACGGTCAGACATATTTTAATATACTTTGTAGCTGAACATCTTCAAGCATAATGGCTGCTCTCTAGAACTGGTTCTAGACATTTGTGCATTGTCCTTTGTATCATGGGCACACACCCAGATGTCTTACACCACAGCATGCAGCCAACTAGGAAGACGAAAAAAAAAGAGGAGCCCTGGGTATAAAGGAGAGAGCGGCTGCTGGAGAGGAGTCTCTGCGGGTCACGGCTCACAGAACAGCGGAAGTGGACTCTGAGGAGAACAAAGGAAGCCCCGGGTGCACTGAAACCCAACAGCGTCTTCTGTCTGTGCCCCCCGTTCGGCGGGGGGAAGAAAAGCCAGGAGAAAAGAACATTCCCCGAGTTTGCAGCACAAGTGGGGAATCTTTCTTTTCCACGGCAAGTTGAAGGGTAAAATAAGAATTTTTTTCCTTAATTTAAGAAATTTGTAGAATCACTGTTTAGCCAACTGTGTGAGCATAAACATGTCTTGCCCATTCTAGTATCAACTTGTTTGGCTAAGTAAGGATGGGATTTAAGTACCATTTTCCAAGTCCTTAAAAGCCTATCACTGTTGCATTGTAACTTTTTATGGTTTTCCATAGAGTAGATGAACTGAGTCATAGGCTTTGAACCTTATGTTCCTTTCCAAGTTTTATACCTCAAGTGAGAATTTTATGTGAACAAATGTGCTTTAAAAAACACATTATCAGCGAGAGCCGAGAGCGGACGGAGGGTCACTTACAGAAGGCGCAGTGGGCACCAGGTCGTTCTCCGTTCTTCCTGTCTGCATTGCTGTGTGAACACGGACGGACTCATAAATGGAAGGTTCTTCCACTTTTCTTGGGTAGGGATGCTTCAGAACAATCAGAGTGCCTGAGTGAAGACAAAGAAATGTCATTAACTGGATGCCTCTGAAAAAAGTCCAAATGCTAACAATTGGATAATAGGTTGCGTTGTAAAGTCTCTTGTTTTTTCATGGATTCACTTACTCATTTTCTCAACATTTATCGAGTACAAACTATATACCGAGTATTTAAGCTGGACACTGGAGATATAAAGCATGATGAGACTGTTTCTGGCTTCTTAGTGCTCAGTCAGAACTAGCAATGAATATACTCATTTAACTGAACAGGACCATGAGCTACATGAACCAAACCTGCTGCGAGCCCCAGGGCCTGAAGAGCCAGCCCTTCTATGGGGTGCAGGTGTGGGGTGGAACCCTGCTAGATCTTAAGCACTAACTGGAGGTTTTCCAGGTAGGCTTTACAAAAGCCATGAAAACAAAACTAAGCAAATGCACCCGGTATAGGGGGATTTATTCCATTGGCCTATTTCTTACTGGTTTCAGAACAACTTAAGAAATCAGTGGACCTAAAAAATCTGAGCTCGTAGCATTTTCTGCATTTACTCCTACCACCCCGTTAACGGCTAAAGGAAATGAAGCCTTTTCTTTTCTTTAGTGAATATGAAGTGAACAGGCTGAGGCTCGTGTGTGATTACCTTCATTTGTGTCTGGAGGAGGGAGGTTCAGACAGAAAAAGGACCCCCCCTGGGGGGGGGAGCAGGAATTGGGGGGGCTTGGGTGAGTCATTCGGAGGGCTGAGGGCTTTCAAGCCACACTCTGACATCTCCCCCTTCAGTATCTTTCCCTTCCCTAAATCAGTCAATCAGAAACTAGAAACTGACTACAAAAAGGAGTAATTAAGGGCTTTCTCTCCCTTGCTATGATGGCTTCTTGCTTTTTTATTTCACTAGCATCTTTTATACAGCAGGCCCAGGATTGTACCAGACACTGGGGGAGATGTAAAGACTTCAGTAATTCACTCAACAAATATTTACTTAGCTGTACTAAGTGCAGTCACTTATCTAGACCCTGAGGGTACAACAGAAGACAATGGAGATGAAGCACCTGCTTTCATGGAAGGGAAACAAAAAAAATTTGAAAAAAATGTCAGGTGAGACAATTGTTGCAAAACCCGTAACAGAGCAAAATAAAGGAACAGAGAGTAAAAAGGGTGGGATCAGGGGACGGTGGTATTTTATATGGGATCAGGGAAGGCTGCTTTTCCCAGGTGACGGAAAGCTCATAGAAAGTATAGATTTTTGAACTGGAGTAAGAGAGAGATAAGAAGGGAAGAAAAATACCTCTTTTGCAGTTGAAAATAATGATGCTGATAAACCTAAAAGCAAAGCAAAAACCTTTCTCTAAGGCTTGAGTACACCCAATGTACCAACTGCAAAAATAGAACCTCAGCTTCTGATACCTGGGCCCAGATGACGCCCTGCTGTCAAGTGAAAAGGAGCATTGAGAAGGGTCCAAAGACGGGCTCCCACCCTGGCCCCAGAAAATAATGGCCTCCTCCTCCTCCCGCACTCAGTTCACCCCAGGAGCATTGGGATCACAGTGAAAAATGGCTTTTGCAGTTATCAGAGGCCCCAGTCCTGCCTTGTCAATGCAATTTCTTTCATGAGAACAGATCCAGTCATATCAGGACATGAGGCCAGTTACGGTTTTTACAGTCATAATGAAAGCAGCGACACCTAAATCAAGAGCAGCCGTTGTGCAGGCTCAGGGGCTGTGTGGATTCAGCTGCAACCGGGCAGATGCTTGGTGAATTCTGGGCTGGCTTCTAGTGACCTACCCCAGAGAGGCCCCACCTGGCAGTCACCCTGGCATCATGCAAAGAGGCACCATGGCCACTCAGCACCTGTTAACTCTGGCTATTCTATGCTAAGCTTCTGTTTCCTCCTCTGACAAGTGAGAAGAATTACTCTTTCTTCATGAAACTGCTTGAAGCACCAAATGAAGTGTTTGTGAAAGGATTATAAAAATGTTAGATGTGGGTATGCTTTGATATAGAGTGTTTGTAAATCCTGAAGTGAAACTCCAATGATCACCATCTTTGGGAATGTGGATTTTAAAACGTTAAGTTAAAAAAGACCTATGTGACATACAGATGGCCAAGAGGCACATGAAAAGCCTGATGTTGCCAATTACTAGAGAAATGCAAATCAAAACTACAATGAGGTATCACTTCACACCAGACAGAATGGCCATCAATAAAAGCTCCACGGATTACAAATGGAGAAAAGGGAACCTTTCTACACTGTTGGTAAGAATGTAAATTAGTGCTGCCACTATGGAGAATTGGTATCCAGGTTCCTTAGAAAACTAGAGTTACCATATGATCCTGCAATCCTATTCCTAGGCATATATCCAGAGAAAACTAATTCGAAAAGATACATGCACCCTAATGTTCACTACAGCACTACTTACAGTAACAAAGACATGGGCGCAACCTAAATGCCCATCAACAGAGGGCTGGATAAAGAAGATGTGGTCTATTCAGACAATGGAATATTATGCAGTCATACAAAAAAAAAATGAAATAATGTCATTTGCAGCAACGTGGGTAGACCTAGAGATTACTGTATTAAGTAAATCAAAGATAAACATCATATGATATTACCTACATGTGGATATCTTAAAAAATGTTAAATGAATTTATTTACAAAACGGATACAGATTCACAGACACAGAAAACAAACTTATGGCTACCAAAGGGTATAGGTAGGAGGGCACAGGGCAGGGGAGAGATAAATTAGGAGTTTGGGATTAACATATACCCACTACTACATATAAAATAGAAAAACAGCGGGACTTACTGTATAGCACAGGGAACTATACTCAATATCTAGTAATAACTTATATTGGAAAAGAATCCAAAAAGTATATATGTATATATTTACACACACACATATATGTATTACTGAATTACTTTGCTGTACACTTGAAACTATACTGCAATAAAAAAAAAAATCTATGTGTAATGTTGTGCTAAGAATAAAGATGGCAGTTACAGAGCAGTCACCGATTATAGCACTGAGACAAACCAGTGCCGCTTAAACACTTTCATCTGACGGTGGAGAACAGGGAGACTGGGGCTCAGGGCTCAAGGCAGCTCACAGATTAGGAAAAATGTAAAATCTTGGGCTTCATCTTCAAAGTTGGTGCTAAATTATCATCCTTTTCCATAAGCTTAATATAAAAACAATATTTTGATGATGCTCTAGACAGAGCCATCTGGTCAGTCCTCTGTCCTTTTGCTTAGAACCAGGGGACCCCAGGCATATGCCTACCTGTACTAATTTCCTTTTGCTGCTCTAACAAATTGTCACAAATGTAGTGACTTAAAATAGCTCTAATTTATTATCTTCTGGAGGTCAGAAGTCTGAAATGGGGTCTCACTAATCTGAAATGAAGGTGTTGGCAAGGCTGCTTTCCTTCCGGAGGCTCTGGGGGCCATCCACCCCCTTGCCTTTTCTACTTCCGGAAGCTGCCTGCATTTCTTGACTGATGGCCCCATCCTCCATCTTCAAAGCCAGCAGCAGTGGGTTAAGTCCTCATGCTGCTATCTCTGTACTTCTCCCTCTTCTGCCTCTATCCTTCACTTATAAGCACCCTTGTGATTACAGTGGGCGCACCTGGACAGTCCAGGCTCATCTCCCCACCTCAGAGGCAGTCAATTGGTAGCCTCAATTCCACCTGCAAACTTAATTCCCTCTTGCCATGCAACATAACATTCACATTTCCAGGGAGAGATATGAGCAACTTTTCGGGGGAGTGTCATTACCCTGCTTACCACTATATCAGTTTCTGGGAGTTAAGCACAGCCACAGGGGCCTGTTGTGCTTCGGTGGAAGGGATCTCTGGGCCAGGCTTGCTGCCTAAGCCTATACGGCCTTAACCACTTGGTATTATAAAGCCATTGCCTGTCCAACACGTGCATTTCCGAGCCCTGTGAGTCCCTTCAGAGCAAGTATGGTGACAAATTTATCTTTGTATCCATACCACCTGATAGAATTTCTGACACAGTGAAGGGTTAATGAGTGAATAAATGAATTCCACTCTACTTTGGGTTTAAGGCAAGCAAGAACCTGAGATGAACCAGCCTCCCAGGTCCACAGTTACCCTGGCCTGGGGCAAGGACAGGCAGGAAAACAAGTTAGACTCTACAAATCCCCACTGGGGGGGAACCGAAATTTTTTTTTTTTTTTGTCTTTTTGCCTTTTCTAGGGCCGCACCTGCGGCATATGGAGGTTCCCAGGCTAGGGGTCTAGTCGGAGCTGTAGCCGCCGGCCAATGCCACAGCCACAGCAACGCGGGACCTTAACCACAGCTCACGGCAACACCGGATCCTTAACCCACTGAGTAAGGCCAGGGATCGAACCCTCAACCTCATGGTTCCTAGTCGGATTTGTTAACCACTGAGCCACGACGGGAACTCCATGGGAACCGAAATTTTGTTTTGAAAACCTCTAAAATTAAACCCACAAACAGTGAAACTAAAGTAAACAATATTGAATCAACCAGGAAAGCAGAATTAAATATAGTCAACTAACAAAACCATGAATAAGGCTAGACTGAATGGTAGAATAAAAAAAAAAAAAATGCCAAACTGGGAGTTCCCATCATGGCTCAACGGAAAATGAATCTGACTAGCAAACGTGAGGACACAGGTTCGATCTCTGACCTCACTCAGTGGGTTAAGGATCTCGTGTTGCTGTGAGCTGTGGTGTAGGTTGTAGACGCGGCTTGGATCTGGTGTTGCTGTGGCTATGGTTAGGCCAGCAGCTACAGTTCCAATTTGAGCCTCTAGCTTGGGAACCTCCATATCCTGAGGGTTTGGCCCTAAAAAGGAAAATAAATAAATAAATAAATAAAGCCAAACTACTTATAAAATGATAACTTCCACTGATAAAAATCTGTCTTCCTTAGTTGACCATTCTGCCCAAGAAAGGTCAATATATAGACTGGTGGGCATGGCTGCTAGGCTTACAAGCATTTCCCCTTTTGTAGAGACTGTTCCATCCCCTTCCACAGAGGTGGACCCCCACAGACGCTGGCCCTCCCCCACAAACACCTAACTGGACACAGGGATTTACTTAGTCACGTCTCTGGAGAGAAGGTGCACTAACTTCAGTTTCCGAGTTCATGAAGGAGACTGTTTTTTCCTGCCTTTGACATGAAAGCTGGTTTCAGAAACGCTCAGGGGAGGCACATTATTAGATGATCAGAGAAGAATGAAGGCAGGCATTTCAATTTGCAGAAATCTTCAAAGTTACTCTCATCACTGGATTGATTTCTGATAGTCTCTTGCTGTTAACTTGCCCCTAAATTTTGAGTGGGTATACAAGTATCCTTCAAAAAAATTCCACTTCCCTCCCTGTTTCCTTCTTTAACAAAACAAAACACAACAAAAAAATCAGCTAGCCAGGATTAGTTTCTCTCACCTGCAATCAAAAGAAATTTATCTAATGTAGCCAGCACAAACTCATGTAAGTTCCATTCAAGGTTCAAGAGTGTGTTGGTTCCGTAAGAAAAGAACTCTGGGTTAGTGATATTCAGACCAGATTAACTCCAAGACTTGGTCGGAAGGTTCAGATAAAAGGCAACAGGAGGCAGGGGCTGGTAGACGGAAAGACAGATGGACCTGAAATCACTGGTTGGAAACTTGCTTGTAAGTGTCACTTCAGTTTCTGAACTGCATGAAGGGGACTGTTATTTCCTGCCTTTGACATGAAGCCTGGTATCAGAAATGCTTGGTGGAAGCGCATTTCTGAGGTGATCAGAGTAGGACCAAGGCAGGTATTTCAGTTTTCTTTGCCTGAACTGTAACTTACGGGACACCTGTGTATAACACTAGGAGACCCCTCCCCCCTTTTTTGGCTGCATTGGTGGCATGCAGGACAGGGCTGGAAGCTATACCACAGCAGTGACCTGAGCTGCTGCAGTGAAAATGCTGGATCCTTAATCTGCTGAGCCACAAGACTCGGGCATTGGTTTGATATTTAAAATAGAGTGTAGTGCAGGCCACACATAGCTTCTAAAAAAGGAAACTTTTGTTGAGAATATTTCTTTTATGCACTAAATAGACAGTGTTTACTTATCAGTTTCCCCAGCTAGACAGTAAGATGGTTGAAGGTAAGGATGCTGTTTCATCACTATATTATCAGTGACCAACAATGCCCAGCTCGTAGTTGGCACTCTATACAGTTATTAATTATGAATTAAAATAAGAGCATACCCATCCATATTTTATCATTGCCCTCAGGTTCAGAAAACAAGCTTTCCAAACAGTGCATGTGTGGTAGGTTCCTGTCTCCTGCCAATGGGAAGTAACTTTCTCGGGGTGGGTTACAGAAATATATAAGATCTTTCTCTTTTCTTCTTCGCTACCTGCTCTCCAAATGCACTTGAACTCACAAAATGGTGCTTGTAAAACCACATGCATTTGCATATGAAGGGGATTTAATATCCAGTTTCTAGTCTCGCAGGGGGCAGTACACTGAGGTAGGAAAAGCAGACTGGTTAGCCAGGGCAGGGGAAGATTCTGTTAAAATATCCAAGTCAATTCGGGTCACCTTTTTTTTTTTAAGGGCCACACCCACAGCATAAGGAGGTTCCCAGACTAGGAGTCAAATCAGAGCTGTAGCTGCCGGCCTACGCCACAGCCACAGCAACACCAGATCCTAGTTGTGTCTGCGACCTACAGCACAGCACACAGCAATGCTGGATCCTTAACCCACTGAGCGAAGCTAGGGATCGAACCTGTGTTCTCATGGATGCTAGTCAGATTCGTTTCCACTGAGCCGTGACAGGAACTCCTCGTGTCGCTTTTTTTTTTTAAGTAAATTCTGCCTTTCAAAGGAATGAACTATGGAATTGGCTTAAAATTTGGAGAAGACATCACAAACATTTGATAAACAAAACCAACTGTACCTAAATCAATTCATGATATGCCAAAGAAGATATAGTTCCAGCATATAATATGATGGAATGAATTAACATAAAAGGCTTCATTAAATAACAGTAATAATGATTATTTATGCCATGCTAAGAATCATTCTAAGTATCTTACAGCCTAATCTCATTCAGTCTTCAGAGCAAGTCATTAGGTATTGACTATTACCATCAGCTCAATTTTAAAAGATGATGAAACTGAGGCTCAGAGAGGTTACTTAACTTGCCTGAGGACACACAGCTGTTTTATGGCCAAGGCTGGACTTAGAACCGGGAATTCACTTATTATATCATGTTTTTCTCAACCTTCGTGTTAATCACCACCATGGAAACGCTCTGTGACATGTGAAATGTACTCTGACTATTGTAGACAAGAGATCACATGTATAAATCAAAATTCAAAGAATTTTTTTTTGTCTTTAAGATCACATCTGAGGCATATGTAAGCTCCCAGGCTAGGGGTCAAATTGGAGCTACATCTGCTGGCCTGTGCCACAGCCACAGCAATGCCAGATCCAAACCTTGACGGCAACCTACACCACAACTCACAGCAACATCAGATCCTTAACCCACTGAGTATGGCCAGGGACTGAACTTGTGTCCTCATGTATATCAGTCAGGTTCGTGATCACTGAGCCACAACGGGACGGGAATGCCAAGAAATGGATTCTTTAAAAGGGTCTGGCGTTGCCACAGCTGTGGCATACATAGGTCGAAGCTGTGGCTCAGACTCAATCTCTGGCTGGGAACTTTCTATGGGTGTGGCCATTTAAAAAAAAAAAAAAAAAAGAGCAAGACAGAGACAGCTTGAGGAAAGGAGATGTGAGGTTTTGAGGAAAGGAGATGTGAGGTTTTGCATCACTGTTTTTCATTAGGGCTCAATTTCTTCATTTGCGAAAGAGAAATTAAACAGTCTCTGAGCTCCCTTCCAATTCTAAAACTCTGTAAATCTAGTTAAACTCATAGGCCCATCTGAAGGGCATGGAATATTAGGGTGCTTCTTAACCAAATGTTCATCCTGTTTCTGCAAACGTGTAATATTCATTTGATATTCTTTACTCCCGATATCATTTTATTTTTACCTCTCATTTTTCTTTTCCTCCACCTTCTCTTAAAACTTTGAACTTTATTTCACATTATTATATTTTTAGAGGCTGTTTTATACCTTTCTGGAGAGGCATGAATGAGATGGGGCTAAGTATTGGAGGGATGTTTTCTGGCCAACCTTTTTATCTTTTATAATTTCCTCTAATATAATTTCTCCAATGGCAATTCACGTAAATAAGAACATCAATCAACACAAAGATGTTCAAATTGAATCACATTCTTTAGAATAATGGCTTTATATCGCGTACCAAAAATATTATTATAGGCTTTAAAGAGAATGAGGGATAGGACTAAAATGTGTGTTGGAGCCCTGCCATATCCCACATGTGGCAGGGATTATTCCCATCCAAGTCTACTTAGGCCATGCTGTGCTGTTGTAATACTGTACTGCAGTGTCCCTGTGACACCAGTTTCAGGAAACAGGAAATGAATGGACAGCAAACACGTTAGACTGTATTCCATTCTTAGCTCTGATGCTTCCTAAGTGTGCATGTTTGGGTTATAATTAAAATCTGATATTTTAATTTCCTCACTTGAAAATGGGATGGCTTTACACATTAAGGCAGGTGGTCCAGAAGATTAAATGACCTGAAATATGTGAAACTATCTGATAGAATACCTGCAACTTAGTACAACTCCACAAAGGTTGGTTTCATCCCTTCCTTGCCTTTTTCCTTTTTCAAACACACCTTCTCTACAAACTGAAATTTTATTTTTCTGGCCAACACAAAATAATGATGTGACTCCTGGTTGTGGTTTGGCAACATTCCAAGTTGTTACCAATTATTTTCAGAAGTGTTCACATAATTCTCAAATTAAAATTAATTTTAACTTATTTTAAAATGCCACCCTGGTAAAACAGCTGTATCACAAAATAAAATAATAGTAACTGTAGCAGTTATCAAAAGGTCGGGGATCCCCACATCAAAACAAAAAGAGAAGTGGAAATTTGACATTTAAGAAAGAACCAGATGGGATCTTCAAAACTGAGAACTAAATACTATAAAGGGTAAGCACAAACATGGCACTTGACTTTTTTTCATGCTAGTTAGGTGATTAAAATAATCATTCCTATAATAAATTGTACATGACAATTTCATGTACAAAAGTGCTACAATATAAAGAAAAAGTAATGCGAGAGGCAATTTTTAAAAACAGTATTTGGACATTTAAGCATAGAGATAAATGCTGCCTACATTTTCCAAAACCGTATATATGAAACTATATATACAGGAGGATACCGTAAAAAACTAATAATGGGCCAAACATATCCTTACTAAAAGAAGTCATTAATTTCCAAGTGTATTTGAGTTGAATTTGAATTCTAAATACGAATCAAAGTTTTACGTAACATCCTACATATTACAAATGAAAAGCAGAGTCTGAATTTAATCAATATTGAGCATACATACAACACACATCATCATTTTCAAAACACACTTTGTATAGGCTTTAGAAGTAAAAATTATCAGTAGCTTGCTACTTGTGCTGTTGTCACAAAAGCCTTTATTCTGGGGCAGTCTTAGGTGATCCTTTTGCCTAGTTACTAGATAAGCGCCAGAAAGGTTCAACAGAAAAGTACTTTGATCTCAAAGAAGATGTAGTATACACTTACACACACACACATATATATATACACACACATACATATACACAATGGCATACAACTCAGCCATGAAAAATGAAATCTTGCCATTTGCAGCAAGTAACGTTGATGGATTTGGAGGGCATTATGCTAAATGAATTAAGTCAGAGAAAGACAAATACTGTATATCACTTATATGTGGAATCTAAAAAATACAGCAAACTAGTGAATATAACCAAAAAGAAGCAAACCTACAATTACAGAGGACAAACTAGTAGTTACCAGTAGGCAGAGGAAAGGGCAATTTGGGCTGAGGGAGTAGGAAGCACAAACTACCATGCACAAAATAAATTACAAAGATATACTGTATAGCACAGGGAATATAACCAATATTTTATAATAATTATAAATGGAGAAAAACCTTTAAAAATTGCATCACTCTATTATACACTCTAACATTTATAATACACATCAACTCTACTTCAACTTGAAAAATAAAAAAAAACAAAAAGAAATTTTAAAAGCTATTGGTAGGCAGAATATGTGTATTTTCCTAACTTGGATAAAGCCCAGAGAATGACCAAAGAGACTGAAAAGAGAGTCTAGAGGGAGAGTTTAAAGGAAGGGAGCTGAATTTGCTTAGAGAGAGAAGAGGAGGCCAGACAGTTACAATTATAATGGCTTTGAGGGATGCAAAGAGTTACAACTCATAGTCATCCACTCCTCCCTTTATCCATTCACTCACCCAAAGCACCACCACTCTGTACCAGGACCTGGGCGACAGAGTCGAGTCCGTGGCTTCCATGTCTCCCTCCACTGCCAGTGCCCAAGAATTCAACAAAGATGAGTGTAGGCGCAATGCAAGTAGGAAATAAGTCTGAAGGGAAGGGGTCTGAGAAATGGAAATGCCTGCCGAGGCCAAAGTAGCTGTGGAAATAAATTCATCCCTCCTGCCGTCTGTTTAAGAGAACTACTTCTGGTTAAATGGTAAAGTACTTTTCAGGGTTGATTAGAATTTATACCCGGAAAAAAAAAGAAAGGAAGAAAAAAAAACAGATAGCTTCAATTTTATAGTTTGGAATATTCTATTAAAGACTTTGTACAGTAAGTACAATAAAGTAAGGCAACTATTTTGAGGTTTCCACTGTGCTTTTTGTCTCTCCTTGACACTATGTGATTCATACCAGGGTCTATTCAGGCCACAGAAACAGCAGAAAAGGAAAAGGCAGTGATGACATCTCTCCCCAGTGTGGTTAACAAAAAGCCCGATGACCAAGTTTACCACGAAAATGTGTGCACAAATTCACAGCTACTGGCTGTGTTATTAAGGCTTCAGCTTGGTTCTTGGAATTGCTCACCTTTCAATTAATGGAGAATTATTATCATTTAGGACACACAAAATTGTGATTCTATATCACAAATACAGGGGTAATCTTTTACTTGATTTAAACAGTATAAACCAGTGAGTTGGATAATGCAAGTACCAAGACAGTGTTTTTGTTTTTTAACTTGAATATGCTGGTCTGACTCTAACCACCCAAAAAGGAAATTTCAAACGTTTCATCCACACTTAAGTCCCATTTAAAATTTATAAGAAACCAAGATGAGAGAAACAGAATTTTATGATGAAATTAAAGAATTGCTCAGGAGAGCAATTTCTAGTTAGTACTTTCATATCAATGATCTTTGGGAAACTAAGCATGAATTTCATTTTTAAAAATGATAATTTTGGGGTCTCCTTGATATGTAAACTGCCTGTTTAGGAAGAATCAAAAAGTCATTCTTTCCCTTGTTCTTTGTTTGTTGTATATACCATTATAAAACAAATCAACCATTCTAAAGAGATGTGTGCTTTTAATCAATCCATGAAACAACACATTTGGAGAAAAATATCTATTTTGTATAAAGCACATTGTTTTCTACTAAAGATAATACTTAAATACTGGAAAACATATATATATATATATATATATATATACACACATATATATACTGAAATATTTATAATTAGTGTAACATATGGCACAGTAACTGGAAAAATGTTTCTCAGTATATCCAATTGCCTATTATATGCACATAATTCAACAGAAGAAACAATAATTGAAATCTGCTTTGTCCCACCTCCATCCTGAAACGATGTCTCACAGGTCAAGTTATCTGTTCATAGCTTACCTGTCTCACTTCCAATCAAAGGCTGATTTGCAAAGTGCTTGACAAAATCCTTCACAGATGAGAATTCATTAAAGCCAAATTTAAACGAATAGCCGGTATATTCAACATGAAAGTGTTTGACAGAGTCTTTGGCTCTGAAAAGGGGAAAAAAAATTTAACATTATTTAACAAACAAATGTCTTTTTTGAAGGGAAATATAACCTTAGGCATTAACATAACCATGAAACCCTTCCGAAAACTGAGTTATGACACAATCACTGAAACCACTGGCATTTACAGAACAGCTCTGGTTTCTTCAGGCAGAGCACGCACGCTCTTCTCAATTTTTCACTCTAACAGAAGGACAAGAGACAACGTACTCTCTCTCTTACTGAATGAGTCCTTGGACATTAATCCCTTAACAGCCATGAGTTTAAGAAGGGCAGGTCAGTCCTTCCCCAAATTCTCCTCTCTCCTCAGCCCTCCCTCCTTACTTGAGAGTCAGTTTGAATTCTGCTTCTGTCCCTTAATCGGTTATGAGAACTCAGCTCTTTCCCTCTCATGTCTAATTCCACTGCCTGCTGAATTAAGTAGTATCAAATTTCCTACATTGTCATTCTCCACCTCAGTTTTGGAATAATGCAGAATATACATATTTTATATATTATAATATATATATGAAGAATGTATACACATACATACACACACACACACACACACACACACAACTGATTTAACCCTATCCTATCTCTCTGGCCTCACTTCCACTACTCCTTTCTTGCAGGGCGAGCTCCACCTTTAGCAAGTATCAGAAATCAGAATCACCGGGAGGGCCCAGGCTTTAGGGTCCTACCTCCTGAATTCCCGCTTCAGCAGGTCCCAAGCGGGACCTGAGGTCTGTATTCCTAACATGCTCTCAGGTGCTGCTACTAGGCTGGGGACCACATCTTAAGAAATGCTATAGTCCAGCAGGACTTCCTATTTCTCGAGGAGTTTCTCTGCCTTTGTCCCTTAGCTGGTACACTTCCCATCACCCACGACTTCTTCCCCTTTGTTTCTGATCAAGCGTCAGTTCAAATGTCACCTACTCTGTCAAGTACTGTGTGATACTTCCAGCGGGAGTTACTTACCTTTTCTCTTCTAGACAACCCAAGACCCTACCTTGCCTGTTGGCATGTCGTTTGTAGCACTCAGATTTGCAGTGAGGTCTTTTTATATGGGCTTATTGCCCCTGTGAGGCTATACTTCCTGAAGACAAGCAAGGTCTTTGAATCTTTTACAACACTTATCCAAGTGGTTGACACAGAGTAGATGCTCTGAATTATTTACTACTAAGAAAGCAAATGAACAAATGGATAAAAGCTGTAATTCTCCTGAGCTGGTCTGTGGTTCCTCTCCTTTTTGCTGCTGGTTATTTATTTACTTATTTTTTAGCATTTTCAAGTGCTTGTAATGGAAATGAATAATTTCTATTTAAAATTTTCATACAGATGTAACATATATGTCATCTTTTTGTAAGGAGCTTATGATCCAGTGGTTCAGATGAGACAGACTTAAGTGAAAAGTAAACATTCTTTGATTCAATAACTTCACAGCTTTGTTTGAAATTTTTAGGAAATCCATGCAATGAAGGATCAACAGTTTAACCACTTAACGAAATTTTAACATTTGCTGTTGATCAGAGAAAGCACAATTCCTGCTTCCACCCAAAGAGAATTCCATTTTTGATTAATAATTTTCCCAAAAATGTTGTTTAGAAATTTTTTAAACAAAATGTAGTAGAGTAACATGAAAAATGTTAAAGTGTTTTTTCCTCTGTGACCCTCTTATTACCCCTTTACTCTCCCCCTACCTCCCCCCCTTACAGTAGCCTGGAGACTTGCACTGTTTCGGAGGTGAAGGTGTGTCAGACAGCATTCTAACCTAGCTCCTGGAGCGCATGCACCTTCTCCCAATTATTCATTAAAATGATAATATAGATGCTGCTGTGAAGGAATTTGCTAGCTAATGAAGGTCTTAAGTCAATTCACCCTAAAGGAGGGAGAGTATTTGAATGGGTATGACTGCATCTCATGCACCTTGTAAAAGCACAGAGTTTTCTTTGGCTGCTTGCAGCCACAGAGACCCACTGTGCCTGGCCTAAAAGAAAGCAGACATCCATGCTATGAATTTCCTGTGGGGGCCACCTGGCAAGGAACCACGGGTAGCCTCTAAGAGCTGAAAATGGGAGCTTAGCTCTACAGGAGCAAGGAAATAAATGAAAAGGAATTAAGAGGAGAGGAGGAAATGAAGAAAGAGGAGCCTAAGCCCCAGATGGGCCAGAGCCTCGGCCAACACCTTTATGTCAGCCTAGTAGAACTCCCAGAGAATCCTGCTCATATCATGCCTGGGCTTCTAATGTACAGAAACTGTGAGATAATCAAGTTATATTGTTTTAAGCCACTAAGTGTTTTGGTAATTTGTTATGTATCACAGAAAACTAATACAGAAGGCCCCAAGCCCAAAGAGAATATAAGATAATCTGTTAATTAAATATGTCAAGTCTTGGCTTTTGAAGTCATAGATGCTTACCGTCAATTATTTAAAGAAATATTTTGTAGCCTGTTTTCCCCCCATTAAAGGAAAAGGAGGTAAAAAAAGAAAAAGTGCTGCTGAGCTGGATGGAAAGGAGGATTCAGAGAGAAGGGAACGTAGATGTTGTTGAGCAGCAAAGAGAAAACCTTGTGCCAGATCCGCACGAGGGACTGAAACGTGAAGGGAAACTGACTTTCTTTCAAAGGTATACGGAGAAACCACCAGCACAGTAATAAAATGAGTGAAGCAAACAAACAAAAGACCAGTAATAAAACAATAATGGCAAGTCTGAGGTTAACGCCTGGGTGGCCGAGGACAATTTTACGGAGTCCTCACATCTCCAGTCTGACCCAGGGGCAGCTGCTTGTGAACCCAGAAGGACTTGCTACCCGCCAGTGGAAGCCAAGGTGACAGATGCTGACAGATAACCAGTGACTCCCCTGATTGTCAGGGGACCCCTTCTCTCAAAGAGAAACAAGCTAGGAGGAAGCAGATGGGAGAGAAACCCTGAAAGGGCTCAACAATCACCGTTTGGAGCTGGACAGACCTGGTGGGGCCTCAATTAACTTGCTTAACTGTTGGGGGAATGGAGATTTGCGAAAGAACCTTCAGTCCGTTTGGAGAAAAACAAAAAGTTGCACATTGCCTGCTTGAGTTTGTGATTATGAAAGCTGCACAGCCACAAATCATTTGATTTTCAGAGGAAGTGAGGAATAGTGAAAAGGGCCCCTGAACAGGTTTCAGGGGTGTGGATTTTGGTGGTGTTACTAAGCACTCATTTATTGGGTGGAATACACTTTACTACGTTGGGTTTCAGTTTCCTCATCAGTCAAGCAAGAGTTTGGGATTAAACAACTCAAAATATCCTTCAGTTCTAACTTTTTTTTTTTCCCCTGCCAGGGGAAAGAACAAGAACATTTCTCACAGTCTCACCATTCAGAGCTTGGGGTCCTTAAACCTGCTCGTCTCACTGGAATCAAGAGAACTTGGCCCTCGGACATTGTGAATGTGATGATGACGTCAGTGCCCATAATAGAAGGGGGCCTCGTTGAATTCATAGAGTTCTTGTGTATCCTACCTCACAGAGAGAGAGTACAGCCCGATCTTTTCATTGCTGTCCCGCAGAAGGTAGCTCCCGTCACGTCCGTTGGAGAGGAGAAGAGCCTCCGCTGCATGTCGTGTGAGGTTGCCGTGGTACCACCTGGGGAGGACAGAGCAGCACTTTCACTCAGGGCCAACCTCAGGGGGGACTCTTCCTGCACTGGGATTTCCTCTCAGAAATTACCTCAGCATATTCTCTACCCCAGTCGCGCCAACACCAAGTTCTCAGCCAAAACCACAAGAAAAGGAAATTGCCCAGGTGAGGCCGAAGAGGAAAGGAGAGAGTTGGCTAACGGCAGAGTATTATGGGTTGAATTCTTTCCAGAAAATTCCTATGGTGAAGTCCTAGGCCTCAGTACTTCAGAAGGTGGCCTTATTTGGAGACAGAGCCTTTAACAAGTTACACTGAGGTTATTAAGGGGACTGGTGTTCTGTTGTAAAAGGGGACTCTGGGAGCTAGACTGGCATGACTTGCAGGCAGAATGCCATGTGGACGTGAAGATGGGGCCAGGGCAAGACCAGGAGGGTGGGCTGGGGCAGGTCCCCCCTCACAGCCCTAAGAACCAACCCTACTGACACCTTGATTTTGGATTTCTAGCCTCCAGAGCTGTGAGACAATCCATTTCCGCTGTTTAAGCCACTCATTTTGAGGTACATTGTCATGGCAGCCCTAGCAAACAAACACAGAACATTACTTTGCAGACAGAAAGTTTTCAAAAGTCCAAGTCAAAAATAACCATAAGAATAGATTGTGGCCAATTTTCTCTCCTTCTTCTAGTCTCTCTCTCACATTCTCTTCTGCAAGTGTGGTACCACTTTTCAGAGTGTGGAAAAGCACTGTATACCAGAACCCACTGTCCTGAGGGAAACGAACACAAGGAAATCAGATATTTCATTTTAAGATGTAAGCCCCATCCAATATTGTTTCAAATTGACAAATATCTGCAAAGCTGGGGAAGTCCCAAGGAGATACAAACTGATGCATGTGTTTAAAAAAAAAAAAAAAACCCAAACACATCAGAAAAGGTATATATTCACAATAGAAAAAAAAAAAAAAACATAGTTAAAAAAACAATGAAAATAAAGCCCCCTTCCCCCCATTAATCCATTTCCCTCAGAGGCACCGATGTTGGCAGTTTTCCTGGGCTTCCTCCTGAGAGGTGTCCTGCGCACCCAGTGGCATTTAGGCATGTCCCCACCCCAGTTCTATGGAAATAAGAGCATTCCAGGCAGTGTTCTGCACCTAACTACTTTTCCCTAATGACAGCTCTTTCCTGTTTTTTTGTTTTTGTTTTTTTCCTTTTTAATGGCCGCACCTGAGGCCCATGGAAGTTCGCCAGCCAGGGACTGAATCTGAGACACAGCTGTGACCTATGCTGCAGTTACAGCAAAGCCAGATTCTTTAACCCCGTGTACCAGAACGGGGATCAAACCAGCGCCTCTGCAATAGTCTGAGCCACTGCAGTTTGATTCTTAACCCACTGCGCCACAGTGGGAATGCCTCCTGTTCTTTTGCAAGAGCTGGTAGAGACAGCTCAAGGCAGTGTGACTAGGACTGTGGGCCTAGGGTCAGTTTGCCTAAGTCCTGATGCAGGTGAAACCTCTTACAGCTGTACAACCTCCGGGAAGTGACATAACCAATCTGAACCTCAGTTTTCTCACTTCTAAAATAGAATTAGTAACAGTTGTACCTCAGGGCCAAATGTAAAGGTCCTGCTCACATTAACACCCACAAAATGGTCAAAATAGGCTTGGGAAACAGCCGGGCGTAAAACACAGTAGGAGAGAGGCGGGATCAAGATGGTGGAGGAGCAAGCCTCCGGCTCAACTGCTCCCACCAACACACCAAAAAAAACCCCAATCTACATGTACAATTATTCACACAGAACATATACTGAAAGCCGCTAGAAGACCTCAGACCTCCAAAAAAGGGCAAGAAACCCTCCGCGTAACTGGGTTGAACAAAAGGGAAAAAAGAGAAGGAACCAGGACGGGACCAGCACTGCTGAGAGGAAGCTGTGAAAGAGGAAAGGAACCCACACGCTGGGAAGCCGCCTGACAGGGAGAACCTTAAAGCCTTGGAGAAAAGCACGGCAGCCAGACTGAGGAGCACAAAGCAGAGAGAGCGAGCCACACAAACCGTGGGTGCCACTGCCTCTGGGCCCCCCAGCCTGAGATGCTCCGCGTGGGCTGGGCCCTGAAACTCAAGCTCTGGAGGTCGGTTCCCCGGAGAGGACTAGGGTTGGCTTCGTGGAGATAGCCTGAAGGGCTTACGCAGCAGCGTGCCAGGGGCTGGAGAGCAGTGTGCCAGAGCTGAGGAAGCCAGGACCCACCCAAGAATCAACGCACCACTGTTGGGGAGGGAGTGAGAAAGAGGGGCGGGACCAGCACAGGAACCTCTTTCTCTGCGCATGCGCTGGCATCTGGGCAGGGCGCCTCCTGTGCAGGCTATGGCTGAGGATGCAAACAGCTGTAGCACCTAAGATTCCTGAGATAGGCACTGCCTGCCACCACTAATGGTCCCAAAATAAGAAACTAAAAAGGAGCAATCAACTGATACTGCAGAAATACAAAAAACCGTAAGAGGATACTATGAACAACTATATGCCAACAAATTTGACAACCTAGAAGAAATGGACAATACGGAAATATACAGCACACCAAAACTGAATCAAGAAAAAAATACATGGAGTTCCCGTCCTGACTTGACTTAACATCTATGAGGATGTGGGTTCGATCCCTGGCCTGAGTGGGTTAAGGATCTGGCATTGCCCTGAGCTGTGGTGTAGGTCGTGGACGCGGCTCAGATTCCCCTTGCTGTGGCTCTGGCATAGGCCAGCAGCTATAGCTCCAATTGGACCCCTAGCCTAGGAAGTTCCATATGCCACCGGCATGGCCCAAAAAGACAGAAAGACCAAAAAAAAAAGAAAAAAAACAAAGAAGACGAAATACACCTTGGAGTTCCTGTCTTGCCTCAGCAGAAACAAATCTGACTAGCACCCATGAGGACACAGGTTTAATCCCTGGCCTCACTCAGTGGGTTAAGGATCTGTTGTAACCTTGAACTGTGGTGTAGGTCACAGATGTGGCTTGGATCTGGCATTGCTGTGGATGTGGTGTAGGCTGGCGGCTACAGCTCCCATTCGACCCCTAGCCTGGGAACCTCCATATGCCTTCAACTCAACCTAAAAAAAAAAAAAAAAAAAAACACCATTTGAACAGATGGATCACTAGAAATGAAATTGAATATGTAACAAAAATACTCCCTACAAACAGAAGTTCAAGACCAGATGGCTTCACAGGCGAATTCTACCAAACATACCAAGAACTTATATCCATCCTTCTTAAATTTTCAAAAAGACTGAACAAGAAGGAACACTGCCACAAACATCCTGTGAAGCCACCATCACCCTAATACCAAAACCAGACAAAGATACTACCAAAAGAGAAAATCATAGGCCAAAATCTTTGATGAATATAAATGCAAAAATTCTCCACAAAATTTTACCCAACCAAATCCAGTGACACATAAAAAAGACCATACACCAGGACCAAGTGGGGTTCATCCCAAGTTCACAAGGATGGCTCAGCATATACAAATCAATGTCATACACCATACAAACAAAAGTAAAAAACCACATGGTCAGTCATCTCAATAGATGCAGAAAAACATTTGACAAAAATCTAACATCCACTCATGATGCTTTGGGCTATAGAGGGGACATATCTCAATATAATAAAAGCCATTTATGACAAACCCACAGCAAATATAATGCTCAACAGAAAAAAAGGTGAAAGCCTTCCTGCTAAAATCTGGAACAAGACAAGGATTCCCACCTTTCACCATTTTTATTCAACATAGTATTGGAAGTCCTAGCCATAGCAGACAAACAAAAGAAATAAAAGGTATCAAAACTGGAAGAGAAGAAGTAAAATTGTCACTATCAGATGACATGGTATTATAGATACAAAACCTTAAGGACACCACACAAAAACTGCTTGAACTGATCAACGCATTCAGCAAAGTAGCAGGATTAACATTCAGAAATAGGTTGTATTTCTGTATACTAACAATGAAATATTAAAAAAGTAATATGAAAATACAATAGCTTTTAAAATCACACCCAAGAAAATTAAATACCTAGGAATAAATGTGACCAAGGAGGTGAAAGACATGTGCTGAGAAATATAAAACTTAGTCAAGGAAATTAAAGAGGATTCAAAGCAATGGAAAGATATTCCATGCTCCTGGATTGGAAGAATTAATATCATTAAAATGGCCATACTACCCAAAGCAATCTACAGATTCAATGCAACCCCTATCAAATTACCCACGACATTATTCACAGAACTGGAACAAACAGTCCAAAAATTTATATGGAACTGTGAAAGACCCAGAATTGCCAAAGCAATCCTGAGGGAGTGGAGGTGGGGGACAAAGCAGGAGGCATAACTCTCCCAGACTTCAGACAATATTACAAAGCTACAGTAATCAAGACAGTGTGGTACCAGCACAAAACCAGACATATGGATCCATGGAACAGAACAGAAAGCCCAATAAACCCAGACACCTATAGTCAACTAATCTACAAAAGAGGCAAGAATATAAAATGGGAAAAAGTCTCTTCAACAAGTGGTGCTGGGAAAACTGGACAGCAGCATGTAAATCAATGAAATTAGAACACACCCTCACACCATGCACAGAAATAGCTTAAGGACTTAAACATAAGACATGGCACTATCAAACTCCTGGAAAATAACATAGGCAAAACATTATCTCACATCAACCATACAAATGTTTTCTTATATCAGTCTCCCAAGGCAATAGAAATAACAAAAATAAACCAATTGGACCTAACCAAACTTACAAGCTTTGTACAGCAAAGAAAACCATTAAAAAAATGAAAACACAACCTACATAATGGGAGAAAATAGTTATAAATGATGCAACCAACAAGGGCTTAATCTCCAAAATATATCAACGACTCATAAAACAACAACAGAAAACCAAACCATCCAATTGAAAAATAGGCAGAAGACCTAAACAGACATTTCTCCAAAGAAGAAACACAGATGGCCAATAAATAGGCCCATGAAAAAATGCTCAACATCACTAATTACTAGAAAAATGCAAATCAAAAACTATAGTGACGTACCACAGCACGTCAGTCAGAATGGCCATAATTAATAAGTTTACAAATAGCAAATGCTGGAAACAGTGTGGCAAAAAGGGAACCTTCCCACACTGTTGGTGAGAATGTAAATTGGTACAGCCACTATGAAAAACAGTATAGAGATACCTCAGAAAACTTAATATAGAGCTACCATATGGTCCTGTAATTCCACTCCTGGGCATATATCTGGGCAAAACTATAATTCAGAAATATACATGCATCCATTTGTTCATAGCAGCATTATTCACAATAACCAAGACATGGAAATAAACAAAATGTCCACTGACAGATGAATGTGGAAGGAAGATGACTGGGAACATGTGAGACATATATGCAAGGGAATACTACTAAACCATAAAAGAATGAAATAATGCCATTTGCAACAACATGGCTACAACTAGAGATTCTCATCCTGAGTAAGTAAGTCAAAAGACAATTACCATATGATATCACTTATAATGTGGAATCTAAAATATGACACTAATGAACCTATCTACAAAATAGAAATGAACACACAGACATAGAGAATAGACTTGTGGTTGCCAAGGGAAAGGAGAAAATGGGGTCGACTGGGAGTTTGGGGTTAGTAGATACAAACGTCTACATTTAGAATGGATAAGCAATGAGGTCATACTGTATAGCACAGGGAACTACGTCCAGTCTCTTGAGATAGAATATGATGAAAGATAATGTAAGAAAGGGAATGTAGGAGTTCCCGTCGTGGCTCATTTGTTAATGAATCCGACTAGGAACCATGAGGTTGCGTGTTCGATTCCTGGCATCGCTCAGTGAGTTAAGGATCTGGCGTTGCCATGAGCTGTGGTGTAGGTCGCAGACACAGCTCGGATCCCACGTTGCTGTGGCTGTGGTGTAGGCCGGCAGCTATAGCTCTGATTAGACCCCTAGCCTGGGAACCTCTGTATGCCGTGGATGCGGCCCTGAAAAGACAAAAAAAAAAGGGGAGGGGAGGGGATGTATATGCATGTATGACTGGGTCACTTTGCTGTATAGCAGAAATTAGCACAACATTGTAAATCAACTCTAATTTTAAAAAGACACATTAGGAGTTATGAATGTGAAGCCATTGAGATCCACAAAGCCATGACTTATAACGTCTGTAATGTGATTTTATTTTTTCTTTTTTATTGTCTTTTTAGGGCCCTATACCCACGGCATACAGAAGTTCTCAGGCTAGGGGTCAAATCGGAGCTATAGCTGCTGGCCTCTACCACAGCCACAGCAATGCGGGATCCAAGGCATATCTGCGTCCTACGGCACAACTTGTGGCAATACTGGATCCTAACCCACTGAGCGAGGCCAGGGATTGAATCTGCATCCTCACAGAGACTTTGTCGAGCCCTTAACCAGCTGAGCCACAACAGGAACTCCATGGTACCTGTTTTCTAAATCTGCATTTACTGATGTCTGCTTCTTCAGCACATTTCATTTCTGGGGCAGAGATGCCTCTATGTTGTGTTAGAAATGTATTTGCTAGCTGAAAGCAATGGCAAGGTAAAGCATTTTATAAGAAATGCCATTGAGTTATTTACCCATTCACTGGATTAATTCTCAGTTATGCTCAAATCTTCTCCCTACAAAATTCTTAAAAAGTACAGAAGGAACCTAAAACTAATATGCTGTATGTCAATTATACCTATCAAAAACTTCAGGCTTTGTTACAACCAAAATTGTAACTCTTGGTTACAACCAAAATTCTAAACTCTTTTTGATAAGTGAAATCTCTACAGGGTCACAAGTTCTTACATATATTTTGCCAATAATTATTTTTTGGATGAACATTTTAGCACACGATTCAGTTTGAGCCAACAGATGACTTATTTGAAGAAACACAATTTCATCAACAAAATTCTAAAACAAAGGATTTGGCCATTCCTTGGATTCTTTTCAGTGAGAACTGATGTCTGTTTAAAGCATTTACAGAATTCTCGTAATTATGGCTTGACAGCTGTTTTTACTAAGAACTTTTTTATGGTAACCTTTTAGGCAGTAACTACACATCATAAACACGGAAGAAATCCTTGAATATAAAGCAAGAAGGATTGCACGGTGCTCTAATTTGGAACATTCAGGGAGAGTTAACTACTGGGTGGCAGTTTGGTTGAGTCAGTATGGCCGTCACAGGGTTTATGGAGTCCTGTGCCTGGGGTGACAGCCTACCGGGCAGGCAACTATGCTTCATAGGGTCTGAAGGGCAATGAGGATCCTCATTCCCCAAACAACTCGTGCACAAGTTTCTATGCTTCCTCTTTTAATTGAGTTAAACCTCCCTTCCTGGGAAATTTAGATGAGCATATCTTCCAGGGAAGTGGCTATGGAGCCAAATAACAGTAAGTATCCTTTGTAGAAATATGTCCACCTTTGGTAAGCATGATTCAAAACTGTGTCCATAAAGAGTTAAAGGTTGAAAATATAGTAGAGTTCAGGGAGTTCCCATTTTGACTCAGCGGTAAGGAACTCAACTAGTATCCGTGAGGACGCTGGTTCGATCCTTGGCCTCACTCAGTGGGTTTAAGGATCTGGCATTGCCACGAGCTGTGCTATAGGTCACAGACCTGGCTCTGATCCTGCGTTGCTGTGGCTGTGGTGTAAGCTGGCAGTTGTAGCTCCAATTCAACCCCTGGCCTGGGAACTTCCATATGCCGCAGGTATGGCCCTAAAAAGCAAAAGAAAAGAAAAAAGAAAATGTAGTAGAGTTCAGTTGGTAGTTTTCCCACCGTTAACCTTCTCTACCTTCAATCATTCAACTTTATATATCTTTTATCGGAGTTCCCATCGTGGCTCAGTGGTTAACAAGTCCGACCAAGAACCAGGAGGTGGCGGGTTCGATCCCTGGCCTTGCTCAGTGGGTTAAGGACCCGGCGCTGCCGTGAGCTGTGGTGAAGGTTGCAGACGCGGCTCGGATCCTGCGTTGCTGTGGCTGTGGTGAAGGCCGGCAGCTACAGCTCCTGTTAGACCCCTAGCCTGGGAACCTCCATATGGCGCGGGTGCGGCCCTAGATAAGGCAAAAAAAAAACAAAAAAAAAAACTTTATATATCTTTTATCTTTGAAGCTCAAATCTGTGCAAGGCATTGCACTAGGGAGGTCAAAGGGAACAAAAGCTGCACAAAAGCCCCATCTGGGCTTCAGGCAACCATGAATCTACTCAAGAGAGTTAAGAAAAATACTTTGCAGGAGTTCCCGTCTTGGTGCAGAGGAAATGAATCCAACTAGGAACCATAAGGTTGCGGGTTCAATCCCTGGCATCGCCCAGTGAGTTAAGGATCTGGCACTGCCGTGAGCTGTGGTGTAGGTCGCAGACGCGGCTCAGATCCCGCATTGCTGTGGCTGTGGCGAAGGCCGGTGGCTACAGCTCCTGTTAAACCCCTAGCCTGGGAACCTCAATATGCCGGGGGTGTGGCTCTAAGAAGACAAAAGACACACACACACACACACACAAAAGTGGTTTTCAAGAGAGTAAAGCATCCAGCGGGGATTCCAGGAAGAAAGATCAAGACCGTTTTTTGAACAACCCGACATCTAAGAAGGCCTTGAAAGACATGTAACTTATTTTTTAAAGTGTGAATTATTTTTCCTAATTATAAAGCATATGTAGTAAAAAAATTACACTATGTACACAAACAGAAGAGAAAATGAAAGTCTTTCACAGAAGAGAAAGTACACAGGCTGTTCATTTCAAATAAGCAGTCTCACTACTAGGCAGAGAAATGCAAATTAAAACAATGCTTTATTTTTTTTATTTTATCTACCAGATTGGCTACAATTGTAGAGTTAGTATTAAATCTTGGAGAATTAGGGGCAATGGATATGATCTACTGTTGGCAGGTGTTTAACTAGGAGGGGAACTTAACATCTGGTGTACCTGGGTGGACCAGCGACTCCACTTCTGGTGTCTGATTAGTGAAACATTCACATGTACCCAGCAGGAAGTATGCATGAAGGTGTTCACTGCAGACTGTAGAATAGGTGTTCTCTATTCTGCTGAGAATAGAAAATTGGAGCCATCCTAAATATCCACCAAGAGTGAGATCGTAAATAAGATTGGGTGGATGAGATTATGTAAAAAGTTAACCAAAAGTATTTGAAAAGTTGAGAGCATTTTTGGTTGACAAATGTTAAGGGCAGGGGGCCAGGGGCTACTAGCACTTTGTGAGGGGTGACAGGAATGCCTGTCACCCTCAAGATCCACACAGTCCTGAGCAACCAAGAATTGTCCTGCTCAGAGTGCCAATCACACCCTCACAGAGAAACACTGAGTATTTGTGTCCACCCACATTAAAGCCGACAGATCCCAAATCGTCTTGTGCAGTTTAGGGGAACTTGTGGCAGTTACAGTATGAACCACTTAATAAGAAAAAAGAGTCTCTCTCATCCCCCCCAAATGATACAACACAAACAAAAATATATAAAAGAATGAAATAGAAGTCTGAGAAAAATAAAGCACCAAACTCAAAAACTTGGTCCTTAGCAGAAGGAACCAGGTTTGAGGGCGCTGTTAAAGGGAACTTTAGCTCGACCAGATTTTCCTAATTTAGCTTGTTTTAATGCAAAAAAATTTCATACACGAAGTGGGTACCTAAAATTTTTAAAAAAGTATTTCTATGTTAATCCACCCTCCAGAAATAACCCTGTTAAAATTTGCTTTATTTATTCTATTTCATGTACTTATTCAGCTCCTGTTTATTGAACACTGGAAGTGACCTAGCACTTGAAGGGCAGAGAGAAAAAGAGAAGGGGGAGGGGTTGGGAGGAAGGAAAGGAGGTAGGAGGGGAGAGAGAGAGGGGATGGGGTAGGAAGGGAGGGAAGAGGGGAGAGGGGGAGAGAAAGAAAATTTGTTTTTCTCTATTTAAATAAAGTCTGGTGGGGAGTTCCTATCGTGGCGCAGTGGTTAATGAATCCAACTAGGAACCATGAGGTTGTGGGTTTGATTCTGGCCTTGCTCAGTGGGTTAATGATCCGGCATTGCTGTGAACTGTAGTGCAGGTTGCAGACACGGCTCGGACCCTGTGTTGCTGTGGCTGTGGCTTAGGCCTGTGGCTACAGCTCTGATTAGCCCCCTAGCCTGGGAGCCCCCACATGCAGTGGGTGTGGCCCTAAAAAGGACAAAAGACAAAAAAAAAAAAGTCTGGTAGGATTTGGAGTGACAATTTTTCAGGGAGCTATTTTGTGCAAAGGGAATAAGAGGAGCAAAGGCCAGGAAGCAAGAGAATGCCTGGTAAGTGTAGGATCAGAGCACTGCATGGTGGCGTGAGTGATTCAGGTGAGTGCCAAGGGCAGCAGTCAGGCGTGGCAAGATGAAGCTGGGAAGAGATTGGTCCTGTCTTACACTTGGCACTGGACACTGACAGTTCCTTGGCTGGTATCTACAGGGCTTTTTATGGCTTAATATGCATATACAACTCTCATTACGTGGAGTTCTAATTGCAAGGGACTAAAGTTCCTGTAATTGGGACTGTGTTTAAATTTTTTTTATCTTATTATTCTGATTATTAGATGGAAGAGACAAATTTTAAGAGGCTGGAAGCTTGTAAAATTTGGAAGTCTCTTTAAGGAAATTAATATAGAATTACCAAAAAAAAAGAAAAATGAGTAATTATTTGGAATGAGAAATCACAATAGATTACAGATTTTAAAAGCTGACATCAACAAAATGAAAAAGCAGCCTACCGAATTTGAGAAAATATTTGCATATCATGTATCTGCAAGGGGTTAATATCAAATGATTTTTAAAACACATACGATCCCAATAGCAAAAAAACAAAACACTCCAAAACAGTCCGATTAAAAATGGACAGAAGATATGAATAGACATTTTCCGAAGAAGACAAACAAATGGCCAATAGATACATGAAAAGATGCTAATCGTTGGGGAAATGCAAATCAAAACCACAAGGAGACATCACCGCACACCTGTTAGAATGGGTATTCTGAAACAAACAAGCAATAACAAGTGTTGGTGAGGATGTGGAAAAAAGGTTGATGGGAATGTAAATTAGTGCAACCACTACAGAAAATAGTTTGGAGATTTCTTTAAAAAAGTCAAAATTAGAACTATCATATAACCCAGCAATTTCACTCCCGGGTGTTTATCCAAAGAAAATCGAGACACTAATTAGATAAAATGTATGCACCCCCATGTTCACTGCAGCATTATTTACATTATTAGCTATAAAGTCTAAATCCTAATAAGACTCATCCAATCTTTCTTTACATTTTGCTGATGGGGAACTCACTACTTGTACCAGCAAGTCCATTCTGTACTTCATGATTGGTGGCCAGAAAACTCTTGCCTACAAGTAACTACTGTTTCCTGCTGTACAGCTTTCCACAGAAAGTCTCATAGCTACTTTATAGAGTTACATAAATACTTATGCAAATAGTTAGAAGCATTTAAAATGTTCTCTCTTCTATTTCCATCATCTTCAACTTCTCCTCTTATGACAGACTTTCAGTCCTTCCTTTGATCAGCTACAGAACTTACCTCCTCTGAGTAACTTCTACATTTTCAAAAATCTACCTTCATGATACCATCTGATGTGCAAAACAAAGCCCCACAGGATCTCCCCTACTCTGGTTGCCAGATACACTCTAAGGAACCTAGGATTGCATTCATTTCTTGACAGTTGCATCACACAGCTGAGTCACACTGGACCTGCTGTTTAAACTCTCAAGAAAGTCATCTTCCTCTGCTGCTCTGTTACGTCCCCTCAAGTGCATTTGAAAGGTGACATTTTCACAATTAAGTGCAGTAAGAAACCCTTTGTTTCTGGAAACCGCCAAGCAAAAAGGAATACTCATAAGCAACTACCTTGGGTCACAAACACCCATGAAGTATCAGTGAAAATTTTGTGAGGAGAGTGCATGCCTTGGTCTCCAGCCACTTCCTTAGCCATGAGTCCCTGTGCTCCAATGACTTGTAACACATTAGCCATGCAACCCCACACAAGTAGCAAACATGGTCTTCTCATCTGTCAAGGTGACCAGTAATAACACCTAGCAGGAAAACTCTTATATTGGAACAATGACTTCTTTAATAAACTTATGTAATTCTTTAACGTTTACAAAAGAGAGCAAGACACACTACTAATTATACCACGTATCACGAATATGGCAGATTTTGTGCGGGGTATTGGGAATATGACTTCTTGGCTATTTGGCATAAGCTTCATTTTCCTGAAACTTAAAAAACAAACAACAACAAAAAACTTTTGGTCTAATTTCCCTGAAGAAGTAAACAAAAGGGAAGAAACTACACCTTGTAACAACACACTTGAAGCAACGCTGTATTTTCCTTTTCCCCTCAGGAGCTGCACGTTGTGCATAAACATGTCCCAAGGCTAATAGAGTCAACAGAGGCTCACCAAGCTGCCAAAGAATATTTGTACTGGGTTTATGAGATTATCAAAAACCGCAGCTGGCCTTTAAGGAAACAGTGGTGTTATCCCTTCCATGATACAATAACAAATTAGGAAACACCCACCCACTAAAGAATTTTCAGAGCTGCCTCTCAGTAAGATACAGGAAATAAGCTCAACCACAGAGAAAAGCAGACGAGCTCCATCCAGAAAGCTGGTCCTCAGTTCTGCCTCTTCTGTCCTTCTAATGCCCTTCATGCTACGACCTTCTGGGAAACTGCCCCAGCATACTGGAGCCTTCACAGTTTCTTATTGCATTTTGTTTTATTGTCTTATTTGGTGATACAAGTTTGTACCTCATTCTTCTCTGTCCTTTAAAGGAGAGGCTTTCAAACTTCTTGAACTGGCCCACAGTATAAAATACTTTTTGTATCTATGTATGTGTGTGTGTGTGTATACACACACATACATAAAATACATACATAAATACATAAATACATAACATACATAAAATACATTTTGTATATATACACACACACATATATACATATATACATAAAATACATTTTGTATATATGTGTGTGTATATACACACACACACATATACATACATACACATATATATACACTTACATTATAAACATACACAGAAAACCAAAAATGTTATAGAAAACAACACAATTCTTCTAAATGCTATCTACTGTTTTCTCTCTTTTTAACAAATATTGATTATAACCCACTAAATTGACTTTAAGAACACTCTTGGGTTGTACCTGGTGTTAGAAAAGCAATGTGAAGTCCTGTCACTCAGTACCCTGGGATTTTGTCAGGAATTTCCATTTCCAGGCCTCCTGGACCTGCTGAATTATCATCTGTTTTTTATCAAGAGCCCTACCTGAATGCTATACAGTCTAGTTTGAGAAGCATGGAGCTAAAGACTCTTGGTCCTAAAACCTTTATTTCAATAATCTTGATGGTTTGAGTGCACAGCGTGCAGCATCTAAAGAGGGGGACAAAGAGAGCAATGAAAGTACTAAGCAGCTTTACAGTACCAATGAGAAGGATTTGCAGGACAATTTCATCAAAAATCCCCCATAGCTTCCATGTTAGTGACATGGGCAGAAAACCTATAAAAGGGGGGACGCTCCTGAGGAGATAAGGGAAAGCTTCAAGAAGGAGGAAGATTATGAGTTGAAAGAATAATAGGACTCATTAGGTGCATGAGAAGAGCATTCCAACAGGAGCAGTAGCATAAGCAAAGGCACTGAGGTTGACACATGCGTGGTACATATAAAAACACAGTGCCTCACTGGAACAGAGGATCTATGCTGGGGAGTCATGAAAAATAACACTGGAAGAAATAGTGGGTCTAAAAATCAGTCTTAAAAAATGATAAAAAAAATAAAAATCAGTCTTGCATATTAAAACACAAGCAGTACATCAGTTTTGATTACATATTTCTTGGGGAGAAAATTTCTTAGCGACCCACGTTTCAGATTATTCATATATTTAATGACATATTTTTCCCTTCCTGGCAAAGAGAAATGATAGAGAACCTAGATTCTGTCCTTTTACACTTAAAAAAAGACATATTTCAACCCAGAAATTCCTGATTGTTTGAAAACACCTAAAAGGCCCTGGAGTTCAATAGCCAACAAAAGCACCCTTCTTTAGAGAATTTCCTCTTTTTTCACTTTCAAAATTGTTCTTACTTTTGAAGGACACTGACAAACTTTCTGAACTCTCTAAACCAAGGAGGACAAATATATAACATACAATGTACTCGTCCTTTTTTTTTTGCTTTTTAGGGCCACACCTGTGGCATATGGAAATTCCCAGGCTGGAGGATGAATTAGAGCTGCAGCTGCTGGCTTACACCACAGCAATACCAGATCTGAGCTGCGTCTGCAACCTACACTACAGCTCACTGCAATGCCCACTGATCAAGGCCAGGGATCAAACCCGTGTCCTCATGGATAACAGTTGGGTTCGTTACTGCTTAGCCCTGACGGGAACTCCTACTCCTCTTTTAAGGCTATGGATAACAGAGCTCATTGATCTGCCTTCTTGTTTGCTAATCCTATGCTTGGCCTCAGAATCCTTTTGAACAAAATAATGCTAGAATGATGATAGGACAAAAAAAATGAACCTTAACTTGGGCTAATCTGTCCTCAACACAAGTGACTCTTCGGGGTGGCCTTTGTGTTCATTTGTTCAAAGGACTGGTTCTAGATACTTTGATTTTGTGAGAAAAAAATGAAGCGTTTGGCTCGCTAAGCCATCAGAAATCGTGGGTTAAGGAAAAGGAAATGTCTTATTTAGCTTAAAAGCTATCAGTGCTGTGATTTAAGTCAGGCTGTGGCATATTTTATGTGACAACATGGTTGTCCACACAAACATGATAAATCCCTTACTCACAGATGTGAACTTACCTTTCCATTGATGATAACAAATGGACTCTGTCCAAGTAGAGAGGAACAAGCAGAGGCTTTACCAAGAATTCTCAAAGTTTTATGCATCACAATGTGATACACAGTGGAGGCTGAAGAAAGACTCACCATAGTCTTTCCATTAAGAAATTTTCTATGATGGAACCAACTTGTCTAAGGCTTTCCACATTGCCATTCTGAATGCCCACATTTACACATGCTAATGACAGAGCTAAATGGTGAGGCCAGATGCTCCAGGCTTTCAGAACTATGCCCGAGGGATTACAGAGGCAGAGTATATCTGGGTCAAATAAGGACCTAAATAAAGTTGGGGCCCCCAGGTTTTTTTTTTTTTTTTTTTTTATTGTGGGAGTCAAGGCACAGCTAAAGGGAAATAAGACTGAAAGGGTTATGATAATCCTGTGGGAGTTGGAGACCAGGATAAACCTGTTCTTGAAGGAGCCTGAGGAATGAGGTAAGAGGTTCTGAGAGACAGACACAGAGCAGCACAGAGAGTCACATAAGACACATGTAAGTCAAGAGCTGGAGAGAGAGAGAGAGAGAGAGAGAGAGAGAGAGAGGGAGGGAGAGAGAGAGGGAGGGAGGGAGAGAGGGGCTTGGAGACACTGAAAGGCACAGAGACTCGCATAGAAAGCCAGAAGCACTTAAGGACAATGACCTGAGGAACATAAATACAGACATAAAGAGTGGTGCAGGAGGCAGAGAAACCAAAGCAAGAGAAGGATGCAGACACCTAACGATCCACGGAGCCTGACTTGGGTTGGCACCCTGGGGCAGTCAGAGACATGAGAGCCCCAGACCAGAGGCTCTCTCACGAGGGCTCATTTCTGAGTAGAATCAAGCTTAACCCTGCACTTACTCTGGTTATTTTTAGCCTATATATCATAAAATGCTGCTTTAGGGTCTTCAGACTGTAATTGCCATTGACAACCTACCACTGTGGGCTGGGACAGGACACAGAGAGGGCCACTTTCAAGAAGCTATAGGGAAAAAAAGTCTCAAACTTTGGGGAATGTTAAAAAAAAAAAGATTCTTGTTTTACTGGTTTCCTCCTGTCTATCCATTCTTCAGATAATGCCTTTAACCAACATCATTTTGTCCCAGCAGCAGAAACTTTTATAAGTGGACAGAGTGAATTTGAGGGTAATAAAGGCAAGTATATAGTCAGTATTGATATGGAAGGCTGAAGTTAGGGACCTTGAGTTCTAGTCTTGGCTTTGACCCAACTGCGAACAATTCAAAAGTTTAGGTATTTTCTCTTTGTCCAGTGCTGAGCTTGGATGGAATAGGCCAAGATGAGTAACCTACAGCCCTGCTTCTAAGGAGTTCACCGTCAAAGGGTGTACTGGGCTCAACCAAGAGCAAGTGGCCAAACCTCTTAGCGCCTTAGCATTGACACCTGAAAAATGGTTCTAAGCTTATGTGGAGCATCAACCAAAAACACAGACTCAACTAGTGGTGAGTCAAAACCCTACAGGCAATAACCTGAGACACAGACAAATTTAGAAATGTACAGCGATACACATGAATGAATTAGAAGACATTGTGACATTAAGGTTTTAAAAAGCTCTTTGATGCATTTTGAAAAAGTATAAAAGCAGAACTCAGTGGAAGAAAATAAAAATCGTTTAAAAGTTTTAAAAAAGCAGAACTCATTCTTCTTTGGATGCAAGTCACTTACTGCTTTTAGCTCAGTGGAATAACTAGCTTCTACCCGTTCCTCCCTTACTATTCCCAGGTCTTCACTCTAGTTTCATACTTACCAATCTGTAAACTCCCTCGCTCACTGGATTTATTGGCTCTGGACTCATTGCTATCTATCTTGCTTAGCTACTAGATTAAGCTAACTGAAAACACATAACTCCATGTTCCTATAAACGTGCAATGATTCCGAATCATCAAATGAGGTTTGATCCAAATCCAAAACATTAATCTCTTTAAGGCCTTCTGGAATTAATTAACTAATTAATTTTTAGGGCATATGGAGGTTCCCAGGCTAGGTGTCTAATTGGAGCTACAGCTGCCGGCCTACACCACAGCCACAACCACGTCAGACCCGAGCCACATCTGCAACCTACACCACAGCCACAGCCACATCAGACCCGAGCCACATCTGCAACCTACACCACAGCCACAGCCATGTCAGACCCGAGCCACATCTGCAACCTACACCACAGCTCATGGCAACACTGGATCCTTAACCCACTGAGCGAGGCCAGGGATCAAACCTACAACTTCATGGTTCCTAGTCGGATTTGTTTCTGCTGTGTTGTGATGGCCTTCTGGAATTTGGACCAATCTAAATATTCAAACTTTAATGTAGGGAAATAGGCTGGCTCAGGAAAGACCAGACTTGCAACCTGATAGAACAAGAAGCAGATGATGAAAATATATACTACCAGAGGAGTTCCTGTCATGGCTCAGTAGAAACGAATCTGACTAGCATCCATGAGGACGAGGGTTTGATTCCTGGCCTTGTTTAGTGGGTTAAGGATCCAGCGTTGCTGTGACCTCTGGTGTAGGTTTTAGATGAGGCTCGGATCTGTCGTTGCTCTGGCTGTGGAAGGCAGCTACAATTCTGATTCGACCCCTAGCCTGGGAACCTCCACATGCCACGGGTACAGACCTAAAAAATAAAAAGACAAAAAAAGAAAAAAAGAAAAGAAAAGAAAGAAAGAAAGAAAATACATGCTACCAGAAAGCAAGTGCAAAATTATGTACACAGTATAAGTGCAATTCAATATGTTTGTGTGTGTATTTGTGTGTATGTCTACAAAAAATATACATATATTTTTTGCCTTTTTGTCCTTTGAGGGCCACACCCGCAGCATGTGGCGGTTCCCAGGCTAGGCGTCTAATCGGAGCTACAGCTGCCAGCCTATGCCACAGCCACAGCAATGTGGGATCCGGGCCACATCTGCGACCTACATCACAGTTCATGCCTAAAGCCGGATCCTTAACCCACTGAGCGAGGCCAGGGATGGAACCTGCAACCTTACGGTTCCTAGTCGGATTCATTTCTGCTGTGTCACGACAGGAACTCCTACAAAAAAATATTTTTAAAAGACTGGAGAGAGGCTGAACAATATGTCATTTTGGGTGGTGGTACAGGGCTGGGCTGACATTTTTGGTGTTTATCCCCCAAATTTTCAATAATTAATACATATTACTATTATTTTAAACTGTTTACTACTATAATATCCATATTAAATCTACCTATATTTAGGTAGAATAATTTTTAAATTTTGCCATATTTCCTTCATATAATTTTGATGAACATGTTAAATGTAAATTACAGATATCATAACACTTTAATCTTAAGTAATTCAACATGTGTTTCTAGAAAGTAACCTAAACTTTTTTTTTAGTGGCCACATCATGGTATATGGACGTTTCCAGGCCAGGGATGGAATCTAACCTGCATCTTCGACCTGTACCTCACCTGCAGCAATGCCAGATCCTTAACCCGCTGCACCACAGCCAGAACTCCTGAAAAGTAGCATTCTTTTACATAACTATACTTTTCTCAAAACCAATTATTGCGCTTAAGCTTTTAAAAATTTAAATATTTTTGTACAAAGAAGGTCTAACAGTGAATGACCAGGAGCAGGTGGTGGTGGGCAGGGCGTCAGGGGAGCAGAACTGCAGGGAATCTGGGTGTGGACAGTGGCAGCTAGGACAGCTACGTGGACAGCGGTCGGGTTCAGACAGGTCCACAGCAGGGAGTAGGAGCCCGAGTGTTTGGGCTCAGAACAGGGATTTAGCCTCTAGGGGAGTTGGTGGGAGGTAGAAATTAACAGGCTTTAAACAGTAAAAGGTAAAAGGTGTGGTTATGACACATTTCTACATGAGAAGAGGAAATTCTCGGAGAGCGTTGCTGAAGGTGGGGCCTCTGAGAGGTAAAGATCAGAACCAGACTGCTGACTAACCGCAGGGTCCCAGGGTCTGGGAGGGTGTGAGTCCATTTTTGCCACTTCTATTGCTTTACGCATGCCATTTTCTCTTTAGAAAACCTTTCCCAGAGTTCCCACTGTGGCACAGCGGAAATGAACCCGGCTAGTATGCATGAGGATGCGGGTTCAATTCCTGGCCTCGCTCAGCAGGTTAAAGATTTGGCGTTGCCATGAGCCGTGTTGTAGGCTGCAGATGCAGCTCCAACTACGAGTTGCTGTGGTTGTGATATAAACTAGCAGCTGTAGCTCTGATTGGACCCCTAGCCTGGGAACTTCCAAATGCTGTGGGTGCAGCCTAAAAAGCGGAAAAAAAAAAAGAAAACATCTTCCTCTCTGCCTTTAACTGACAAAAATCCTATGGGTCCCAAGGCCATCTTCTCCACATCCAGGAGTCTCCTTCCTGCCAGCCAGCTGCTGAGCACTTTATGTAGACACTGCAATGGCCCTCAGCCCCCTGTACCCTGCATCCTAGCTCTATAACCACATGCCTTCTCTGTCCTCTGTGCTGTAAACTCCTCCAGGGGACAGCCACTTCTTACTGTCCGTTATCTCCCACACTGCCTTACATGAAGTCACCATTCAATACATGGATCTGTGAATGAATGAAACAAAGTTGGCCCCACTCAGTGTGGAGAACCTGTGTGAACAGAGTTCCACCTATAAGTAGAAGAAAGTCATTGCTGCCCGTAGAGGAACAGAAACACAACAGCCAAAGAGGAAATTCGCTTGCATCAAGTAGAGATCGAACTGCATACCAGTTACATACTCTCGCTCAGCCACAAGAGAATCACCTTCCATTTTTAGAGTTTAAGATTACAGAACTGTGCCCAGAAGAGGAACAAGCATTACTGCTCTGCTTGGTATCAGCTCTGTAAACAGGTTCCTTTAAAGCTTTGACTCTACTATGCTTTTCTTGCCTATTTGATTTGCCTCGCCCCGAAAAAAAGAACCTACACACAACTCAAGAAAGTTGATTAATTAAGATATTGATCTGGCTTTGTGGGCATGTCTAGTATGTGAAGAATGTGAAAGAATAATGTCTTCTGGTAAAAAAAAATTGTTAGTGATAGTAATCACAGAACTTTTATTCTCTCAGTTCTCTTTAGCACCAATAGTGTTGGTATGATATGAAGAGAGAAGTTTGACAGCAATTAGGAAGTTGCATTAGTGGAGAAGCACTTGAACTCTGGAGCGAAACTCCTAGATTTGAAGGTTTATGCGTGTATAGGCCTGGGCATGTGATAAAAGCTCTTGCCTTCATTTTTCTCATTAGTAAATGGGAATGACATTAGTGGTAGTATCTACCTTGCAGTGATGTGGGAACTTAATGTGACACAAGCAAAGGGCTTAAAAGAACACCCGGCACAAGGTGAGCATCAAATGTTCTTAGAATATTTACCTTCTTCCATCAGTGGAAAGAGCATCAGCTTTTGGAGGAAGGGCCCGGACACTCTTTCTGGTACCAACTTTGAGGTCTGTGACTTGGACATTTCACTTAAATGATTTGAAGTCACCTTCCACATCTACAAAATGAATATGATCATATGGTATCGAAGGTCTTGTGAAGGCCAAATGGTGTGAACGGCCTGGTGCTGGCACAGAGCAGGAGGTCAGTGAATAATGACTCTCACAACAGGTGAGCAATCTGGTTTAGTGGAATAAGCATGGACTTAGAACGCAGATTCTCTGGGACTCCAGGCAGTCTGATTTCTCTGCTAATGAATCCCCTTGTATGTCAAGCTGGAATGCCAATACCTTTTGAAGGCCAGAGCTAGTGTATGCAAACGTCTGCTTCTTCATAAGAACTCACTTTGGTTACTATTACTTATTCCCTGGGTCAGCAAGCCACTACCTAAGAGTCAGTTTCTACCAGGGTACACATTTTTTTTTTTTTTTTGGTATGGACTGTGGGCCAACAACGATTTTACATTTTTAAGTGGTTAAAGGGAGAAAAAGAAGAGGAATATTTTATGACTCATGAAAATGATATGAAATTCAAATTTTGGTGTCCTTAAATAAAGTTTTGTTTGAACACCATCACAGTCATCTGTTTCCATGTTATCTATGGCTGTTTCTATATGACAGTGTCATGTGTGAGTAGTTAAAGCAGAAATCCTAAGACCTGCCAAGCCTAAAACATAGGCTTTTGAGAAAAATATTCACTGATCCTTGATCTGGCCTAACCTTCTCCTCTATGTGAAGGGTCAGAGAAATTAGAGACATTTTAATGTAATTATTTAAATATCCAGAGCTTAATTAGTTTACTTAAATATCCTTCTCTCTTGACTCTGACCGACACAGCCACACTGACATTTTCTTACAAAAAAAGTGAGACTTGGGAGAATATATAAAAAGGGAATATTTCTCACTTGAAGAAATTTCTCTGACTAGGTAATTTGAATATTTAATTTTAAAATATCCTAAAATATTTCTATTTCACAGTGTGCCTTTTTTTTTCCTCTGTAGTTACATGGTTTGTAAGGGCAGATCTCCTAACAAACTACGTAACCATACTATTCTACACTGTCTTATAGGAGCCCTTTGCTATAATCAAAGAATTGTTGGAATTTTAAATTAACTGATTAGCAATTCTATCCTAGTTCGTTCCTTAGGTGATGTCTCAAATACTCATTGTTTTGTTTCCCCATTCCTTTACTTTGAAAGCCACAAACAGGCCACCCTCTGTTCCCAGCCCAACTCCTACTTCTCACTGACCCTTCTCCATCTCAGCCCCTGAGGCCAACATGTAAATGAAGCCAAGCAACAATAGCAGATGGTGTTATTTCCCCTGGGCTTCTGGACACACTAATACATTTAGGATGAAAGAAGATCATTTTTTTTTTGCTTTTTTTTTAAAAAAAAGGGCTGCACTCGTGGCATATGGAGGTTCCCAGGCTAAGGGTCTAATCGGAGCTACAGCTCCTGGCTTCCTCCAGAGCCACAGCAATGCAGGATCCAAGTCGCGTCTACGCCACAGCTCATGGCAGTGCCAGATCCTTAAACCACTGAGCAAGGCCAGGGTCGAACCTCCAACCTCATTGCTTCCTAGTTGGATTCGTTTCTGCTCTGTCACGATGGGAACTCCAAAAAATAAATGTTTTTAGACTGACATTCTATATTGAGACACAGAAACACATCTGAATTACTTGACTTAGGTACTTTAGAAAGAATAAACCTGTGTTCTGAGTGAGCCTTGTGCACCCTGGAAAGCCAGGGGATGGGTTTGCTGCAGTTCAGGGTTTAATTTTCAGAGCTTTAAGGTTCCAGAGTCTGAAGATAAGAAGGGACCAAAGAACAAAGATGAATGACATCCCTTTAATTTTACCACCACCTTATCTGTTTGTATCTATCAAAATTGCAAACATAAGAATCTTCCTAACTACTCAAATAAAAACGAAAATACAACCCACAGAGTTGTAGAGAATCTTTGCAAACAAAGTGACTGACAAGGAATTAATCTCTAAAATATACAAATATCTCATATATAGCTTTACATAAAAAACAAATGACTCAACCAAAAATGGTCAAAAGAACTAAACAGACATTTCTCCAAAGACACAGACGGCCAAAAAGCACATGAGAAGATGTTCAATATCACTAATTATTAGAGAAATGCAAATCAAAACCACAATGAGGTATTGTCTCACATCAGTCAGAATGCCCATCCTCAAAATGGCTACAAATAATAAAAGCTAGAGAGGGTGTGGAGAAAAGGAACCCTCTTACACTCTTGGTAGGAATGTAAATTGGTGCAATCACTATGGAGAACAGTATGGTGATTCCTCAAAAAACTAAATATAGAACTACCACATGATCCAGGAGACCCACTCCTGGGCATGTATCCAGAGAAAAACATAATTTGAAAAGACAATGCACCCCAATGTTCACTGCAGCACTATTTACAATAGCCAAGATGTGGAAGCAACGTAAATGTCCATCAATCGAGGAATGGATAAAAATGTGGTACATTTATGCAGTAGAATATTACTCAGCCATAAAAAAGAACAAAATAATTCTATTTGCTGCAACATGGATGGACATAGAAATTATCATACTAAGTGAACTAAGTAGAGAAAGAAACCTATCATAGGAGATCACTAATATGTGGACTCTAATAAAAAATGATACAAAAGAACTCATTCACAAAACAGAAACAGACTCAAAGATCTCAAAACCAAATTTATGGTTACCAAAGGGGAAAGGTTGGGGAGAAGAATAAATTAGGAGGTTTGCATTAACTTGTATATACTACTATTTATAAAATAGGTAAGTAAAAAAGACCTACTCTATAGCACAAGGAAATCCATTCAGTACTATATAATAACTTATATGGGAAAGGAATCTGAAAAGGAATGTATATGCATATGCATAAATGATTCACTTTGCTGTACACCTGAAACTAACATTTTAAATCAACTATATCCCAATGAAATCGAAAAAAAAAAAAATAGGAGTTCCCATTGTGGCTCAGCAGAAACGAATCTGACTAGTATCCATGACGATGCAGATTAGATCCTTGGCTCGATCATTGGGTTAAGTATCTGGCATTGCCATGAGCTGTGGTGTAGGTTGCATACACATCTCAGATCTGGTGTGGCTGTGGCTGTGGTGCAGGCCAGCGACTACAACTCCAGTTTGACCCCTAGCCTGGGAAACTCTCTATGCTGTGGGTGCAGGCATAAAATAATTAAAATATTTATAAAAATATTCAACACTAAATTTACCACCTTAACCATTTTAAAGTATACATTTCCATAGTGTAATCATATTCACATTTAAAAAAATGAAAGGCACTAAAACTTTATCAATTGTGTTACATCACTTTGTTTTTATGGAGCTTTTCAAAACCTGAATTAGAAGTTTTGAGGTAGATTATACCTAACCAGTAGCTTCAAGTTTCAAAGGAAAAGTTTCATCGTCTTCAGAATGTTGCCAGAGGCAACTGGTCATTTTCAAGTCTTCTCAGAGAGTATGACCTATAAGAAGAAAAGCAGGCTTGTCCTGGAGGGACAAGTACTCGCTCAAGTCCATAAATTCTCAGGAATTTTGCAAGCACATTAAGACCAGGAGCTTGAAATTGCCATGCTAGGAATATTTACACCAGGGAAATAGGCAGATTGATCTTCAAATCAGGGCCACCCATCACCAAGGTGGTTTATTAGCTCACCATTGAGTGTATTAAAAAAAAAAAAAAAAAAAAAACAGGCTTCTGAGCGTTATCTGGGGGATAAAAAAGTTCTAAAATTCATTTATGTTGATGGTTGTACCATTCTTCAAAGTCACTACATATTACTGAATTGTAGTCTGGAAATCAATGGGCTCTACGATCTGTAAAGTATATCTCAATAAAATTGTTAAAGTAAATGTTCCCAAACCAACAAATAAATGTCATCATTTATTAATGGCTCTAAGATTCAGGTACATACTCAACAAATGAATAATAAGGCCACAATTCCTCAGGGATTCTGATGGATTTATATTCTATGCAGTGAGTCCTAGTCTTGGTCTCACTCTGTTATCACTTGGGAAGTTTAAAAAGAAAATTCTCACCCCCAAGATACTGGTGTCAGTGTCCTGGTGTGTGGCCTGGGCAGGAATTTTTAAAAACTCCTTGGGTAATTCTAGTTCACGGCCAAGGGTAAGAACCACAACTGCAGAGCAATTTCCCTAGACAACTGTAGGGAAACTGCTGTTGTTACATAAACTGTCCTCTAATGATTAAGACATTTCTAGGCCTTCTGAAATCGAGATGTCTGGACATAAAAGCACCTCCTGGGTGGTGTTTCTGGATTGTACTAAATGTCTATCTTTGCACACAGAGGGAAGACACGTTTTTTCTTCTTAGGGCTACACCTTCAGCATATGGTAGTTTCCAGGCTAAGGGTCAAATTAGAGCTGAAGCTCCAACCTACACCACAGATTGTGGCAACGCCGGGTCCTTAACACACTGAGCAAGGCCAGGAGACTAGTCGGGTTCAGAACCCACTGAACCACAAGAGGAACACCATAGTTCTGCTTCCTTGTCGATTTTACGTGGGGTCATTCCTGCTAAGGGTCCTTTCGTGGGGAGAAGTGGCAGCATTTAGCTCATCTCTGCCATCCAAGTGAGTGCCAGGGGTCCTCAAGCACAGAGCCTAGGCTCAAGGATTACTGAATTAAAGGACCAGAGCTGAATATTTCCTTTGTCTCTGTCCTCTTTTTGAACGTCTAACCAAACACATAGACAATGATGGTTGGTAACTTTATAAGGCTCTCGGGTGAGAGCCCCAGGGTGCAGCTTTAGTGCCTGGCCTTTGTGATCCTTGTTTCAGATGCTCAGGGGCATTTTACTGCTGCTGTTTGGGAATTCAGTCTAGAAGGCAAGAGGTGTCTGGAGCACTGACTCCCGTAAAGAGGAGTTTACTGAAAAGTACTAGCAGTTATATCTAATTACCTTATGAAGGTAGAATTCAATTCTGAGACCTCAAGTTTAAAATCTAAAGACATGACTTAGAACTGTTATTACAGTAATACAACCTGGAAAGACATAACCTCTACATATATATATATATATTTTTTTTTTTTTTTTTTAATGGCTGCACTTGTGGCATCCAGATGTTCCTAGACCAGGGATTGAATTCCAACAACTTATGCCTCAGCTGTGGCAATGCTACTTCCTTTAACATAACTGTGCCAGCGGCTGGGGATCAAACTTATGCCTCCACACTGCCTCCAGCTGCTGCAGTCTGATTCTTAACGCACTGCGCCACAGCAGTAACTCCTCTGCAGTTTTAATGCAAAGAGATCACATCATTATTGTAGTTTTTCTCTGGTTAAGGACATAGACTTGAGCAGGCTGGAATCCCAGCTTGACAGTGTAATTGCTGTGTGACTATAGGCAGGATATTCAATCCCTGTGGTGCTTGTTTTCTTCCTTTGTAAGATGGAGATGATAGCAGCTCCTGTGTCTTTGGGTGGCTGTGAAGATTACCGCTGTTTAGTAAGACAGCAGGTGCAGGTCTTGCCTTTCTGGAATCGCAGGTGTCAAAACCAGCCTCTCCAGGCTGTTCCCAGTGCTTCAGGGGAAAAAGGTCAGTTTCTCCAGGAAATCCCCTACTCTGCTCTTGTGTAATTCTTGCTTCTTTTATTAAACACTCTAAGTTGTCTCATCTGGTCCCTTAAAGAGAAAGCTACCCAAACATAAAATCTGCTTGGGGCAGAATGTTTACTTCCTTCCTGACTTGTTAATGTTTAAAAGGCTCAACATTGCCCTTAGGGACTTGCATACACACTAGAGCTCAAAAACGCAGCGTCAGGAGAAAGAGACATACATGGGAAGCTTCCACAGACACTTCCTCATTCTTTCTCTTTTGAAAAGTCCCTGTCCCTTACAACAGGCTCTAGGCTTTCTGTTTATCTTACCAGCAAGTGTGGTCATCTTTACTCTCTATAGCTTAGAACCCAGAACTTTTTAACAGTACAGGTTAATAGCCAGGAAGGACAGGTACACCATCTACACCACAATTCTGTCCCAAATGGCAAAGAGTGTCCCACATTTGATTTTGGTCCCATCATCTCCACCTACTTGTTCTCACATCTGGAAAGATAACAGATGCTTCCACAATGGAATTGGCCCCCAACGGAGCCGGATCAGTCAGGTAGAAAGGACAGAAGACTGGGGTGTCAGGGAGCAAACGGGTGCTGATGATAATCATCATCCAAACGAGCACTCAGGTGGGAGCGGGGGATTGAGGTTCACCCAAAAAGCACTTTGAAAAGGGCTCCTGCCCTCTTACCCCAAGTCCTGGAGCGGCTCAGCTTCTCCATCCAACCTGCTCCACAGATCCGAAGGGTCCTGGGTGCTCATCTCCCCTTCTGGAGATTCGGTCCTGCCCATTCGCACCCTTGCGTCCGCTAAGCCCCTCCAGGTGCTGGGGTAAGAGGCAGAGCAAGACGGCCCGGCCGCTCCTGGCACCCTCCCCTGCGCAGTGAGGGAGAAGCCTCGGCTGTGAGCCTCCAGCCAGCAAGGAAGTGAAACTTGGTTACTCCTCCCACCGACACTCACCACTGGCCCCGAGGCGCGGCCAGGAGTGTCGTATCAGTCAGGAAACAGGCAGACCTGGGTAGCCCCCTCCGAGGACACTCACACTGCCTCACACAACGTGCAGTTTCTGGCAGAGGAAGTCAAGGGGAAACCACTCCGACTGGGAGTGACCATGAATTCGACTCGTCTCATGGGAAAAAGGGAAAGCACAGTTTTCCCTCAGGGTTCTCTGCCTCTGGTTTGTGGAAGACGAAGTCCATCACCCCCACCTGCCATCTCACACGCCAACACGAGGAACACTGAGGAAGCTTCTGGATCAGGAAGCTTGCTCCTTGGGGGACAGAAACCACTCAAACTGCTAAGCCCCCATCCTAAAGTCTGCGTTTTAGCGATTTCTCAATATTTCTGCTTCCACTATCCAAGCTTTCCAATAGGTCAGGTGGAACACGGTTCAGACACAATCAGCAGTTCCTCGTGGAGGAAGGATTAAGCGAGAAGAAGGTAGGAAAAGCTGCAGGGGGGCCAGCTGGGTGTCCAGCTAACAGGGCCAGGTTAGTCTCCAAATTCTGCTTCCTTCTCTGGGCTTTCTCACAGCTGGCACTGCTTTGTGTCCAGACTCCTGAGTACAGAATGCCAGCTGCAGAGAATTTCCAAAGGGAAACTGCCATCACTCTAAATCCCGGGGAATCAGACAAGCACAGTAATAAGTGAACAAAGGACATATGTTGCTTCCTGCCTTCTCTGTGTACCTGCAGGAGAACCTTCCACTCTGTCTCCCCCTTATTCAGGGTTCACCTCTGTGCTCTTTAACTTGCTTCTCCCAGGGCTGTCTGAGGATTGGCAGCATCAAAACTGTTGTTCATCTCAGCGCTTCTGAACCAGTACCTGCATTTGAGTAAGACCCTCAGGTTGACTCCCACAGGGGTGAAGTTTGAGGAGACTGCCGTCTAGGATACCAAGACAGCAGAGCTGTTGAGAGGAAGGTCAGCCTGCACCTGGCATTCTTCTAGCTTTTCTTACGGTCTTTCGCTATGACCTCCACTGGCAGTGATTTGGGAGCCCCTGGCTTACTCTGGTGGCCAGGAAGACATTCCTGAGGGCCTAGAGACAGCCTCTGGGAGACTGAGCTCTGATAACACATGGATCTGATTGTACATCAATATTTAAAATTCTTTTGGCTACACTGGTTTGGAGAGAAGCACAGTGTCCATTTGCAACAGAGTTCAATCCTGGCCAGGGAGGCGCTGAGCATGGACGTGGCTGAGAAAGGGGGTCAGCCTGGGAAAGGCCCTAAGCCACAGGTGTGGGCCCTTAAAAAAAAAATACTTCAATTTTATACATAAAAATGATTCTTCCTGCAATTGTAATGTATTTTAATCACTTACTCCCCTTTCATTTAGTCAATATAAATTTTCAAAGCACTCACACTCTGCTGAAGACACTTATCTTTGGATTCTACCCAACCTAACAGAACCTGGAAGTTAAGCCAGCAGCGTGCCAGGAAGAGAGGCAGGGGAGTTTTTGGATTACTGGTGGTGTCCGCCGCACTCCCCAGGAAGATAAAGATATGCCTTCAGAGCCTTCAAACCAATCCTTTAAGCACAGAATAAGAGCCCTGACTTGAGAAGAGTCATCTGAAAAGAGACAGGGCATGGGTCTTCCTTACCGTGAGACATCTATGAGTTTAGGGGGAAAAAAAAAAAAAAAGATTTAGGACACGAGGCAACGTGAACAGAAATAAATGGCACCAGTACTAATGAGCATCACAGTCCTACCCCCAAGCTCCTAGGGAGGCCGTAGCTTGATATTTTTAACTTTGGGCCCCCACTCTAGAGGACAGCAATGAACTAAATTGTGTCCAGCCTGGAGGGTGAAACACTTGGTAAATCGAGGAAGAAAAGCCTCAGAGGTGATTGTGATGGTTGTGTGTAAGGGTCCTTTCCATGGACAGGACAGGATGCTTTAGTGTGTGTGGCTCAGGGAGGCAGGACTCGGTCAGTAGAGACAGTTTTTCAGCATGAGAGTTGCCAGACACGCAGCCCTATTAAAAACTAACGCTTCTTCGTGTGATTTTCAGTTAAAAAGTAAGTTCAAAGGGGTGACTATCTACATGGGCAAAGAACTTGAGAAAACTCATAAATGAGAAAATACAAACAAAATTCCACCGGTATTCAAAGAAGTAAACATCCTATTAGCAATGGGATACCATTTTTGCTTAACAACTTAGCAAAAATGAAAATAAACATTTTCTTCTCCTATCCCCAAAATCCAACAACCTGATAACGCTCACTGTGTCAGTGAGGTCTGGTGTCATCAGCATTTTCTTACATGGTTCTTTTTTTTTTCTTTCGCTTTTAAACGTTTCATTGAAGTATAGTGGATTTACAATGTTGTGATAATTTCTGCTGTTTCATACACTGTTCTGAGTATGAATGCTAGCCATTTAGCAGTTTGTTTTTAATGTCTAAGGTTTGTGTAAGAAGTGCTTTATCTTTGACACAGTAATTCCGTTTCTAGGAATTCCAATTAAAATAACCACATAGACCAAAATAACCCAAATAGACAAGTATAACAATAACAGAGTAATCTTCATCTTATAAGAGTGATAGGCTGGAAATAGCCTAAATGCCTAACATTAACAAAATAGTTAAGAAAGGTATGGCACAGCCATAGCATGGTTATTACACAGCCTTTAAAATTGTAGTTATCCAAGGGTCTTTAGAATGATTATACAAACGATCTCAATCTTTTAAAGAAAAATTTAAGCGAAGGAAATAGGAAATTTGGCAAAAGTTAGACTAGAAGCAGTTGTGAATAATGAAATAACCGACAACTTCTTAAAAGCTTCTTCACATTGTTTGTGTACCTTCTAATAGATGGAACATCACTTTGATAATTAGGAGATATGAAGTAGAAAACCCATTTTAAAAATATTAAATGGAGTGTGCTCTTTGTCCCATAATGTTAAGCCAGAGGCCAGAGTGTGTAAAAAGCAGGGGAGCGGGGCGGGGCAATGGGGCTGGAGAGGCTTATTTCACTGAGCTTGTTTGGAATTGCTGGTGTCTGGTGATAATAAAAGCAGGCCGACTTCTCATTGGGTTTATCATTGTTTCTCAATTCTATCCTTGGCTATCCTTGGGGTTAGACTGCTCTCACCCCTTCCTTTACCCTGCCTTTGCAGCTACTGATAAAAGGATTCTTATATTTGGAGGAAATCGCTTTTAAGATTTTTAACTTGAGGTTATTAGGACTCTTGGGAAACTGTTGTCCAGTGTTGCTGAAGCTGTCCTGGCCAGGCATTATACACATGATGCTTTCTGTGGAAGCTGGGGACCACTGCATTCAACAACACACCTCTTATCTCATGTGATCAGCATGCCTTTAGAGCAGTATGTGTAATAATTTTAAGAAAGCCCATGTACACGTGGTTTAAGAGGAGTGCTTTGTTTAATGTGTCTAATTTCCTAAAACTGCACTATGACTCTTATCAAGTGATGCAAACAGATTAAGTGGTATTATGCTCCCATCTGTAAAGCCTTTAATTCAGCATTCTACCATTTTAAGACACCAAGTCTCAAAAAGAAGCAAACATCTGCATTGGAGGGTTAGCGTGACAGATGCTGTTGGTGCTGGTGAAGGGTGGCACCATCTGTAGGGCAAGGTCATGCTTAATCATCTCGGCACTGACTGCTGAAGAGTGAAAGCATGAACTGAAACAAAACCTCCAACACACTAGCTTTTGTTTTTAAGTTTGCAAAATTAGCTGCTAACTCTACCACGTCAGGTTACACAACTTTAGACATTGTGGGCCTTATTCTAATCCTTTTCGTCTTCTTGGTCTGAGTTCATTTGAAAAGATCACTCTGAATTCACTTGAAAATATCACTGTACTAACCAACAGGTGCAAAGAGCAAAACTTATTTGACCAGCTGGCCAGCTGAGATATTTCTGAGATACTTCTGCTTCCCTGGAGGCTCCAGAGTAGAACCGGGTTATGAAAATGGGTCAGTCTTCAAATCACCCATAATAATGTGGGGTGGGGGAGCACAGAGAGGATGGAGCAGCTTAGCTAAAATTTCAAAACGTTTGTCCCCCCCGGGGCGGGAATTAATCAACTGGAGAAGTCTTAGAGATTTTCATGGATAAGTATAGATATAATACATTATAATGACATAATACATATACATGTATTTAGTATATGTTATCTGTCCATTTGAAGCCCGCATGGGATAAAAAACTCCCTAAGAGTGAAAACCAAGTATCCTTTTTTAACTCCCTTTGCAACTGCATCAGTAAAGATGATCTTTCTTAAAATAGGCCTTAAAATAGGAGCTGTAAGTGTTGACCTGATAGAAGATTTAGCTACTGTAGTCACCTGGTGGTTTTAGCTTGCAGATCAGCCCTGCATTCTGGGTTTTTGCTGTACCCATCTGTTTCACATCCCCTGGGCAGGGCTCCTGTAATGAGGATATGCTGCCACCAGGTGGCAGTCATACCGCATTGGTTAGGGGGCTCTACTGCTTTAGAGTGCAGGTGAAATTCATTTTTCCTATCTACAAAAGTACGTTTATCTCTTCATTAAAGAAGCCAAATTTAAGCATTACCCAATTCCTCATGTATAGAAGATATATTAAAAACCAGATCATTAAATTATTTAAGTATAATTCATTACCTGTCTCATCAAGCTTTAAATGGTTCAATTCTTTGTTACTGTTATTTTAAAATTTTAACTTCTTCTACACAAATTTTTATTGATGTATATAGTTGACTTATAACATTGTGGTCGTTTCAGGTATACAGCAAAGTGATTCAGTTTTATATACAGATATATATACATTTCAGAGTCTTTTCGAACAGAGATTATTCCAAGATGTTGAAAATAGTTCTCTGTGCTACACAACAGGTCTTGTTGTTTAACATACAGTGTATTATATGTGTGTGTGTGTGTATATGTTAACCAAACTCCTAATTTATCCCTTCCCCCTAAATGGTTCAATTCTTAATACTGCTCTTCCCCTTTAAAACTTTGACATTTTACCAAAAGGATTTAAAGTAAAAATTGATGTGAATCTAAAACTTCAATTTGAATCTAAAACTTCCATCACCCAAAAATGACTGTTGTTCCTGCAATTACAATGTATTTTAAGCACTTACTTCCCCTTTTATTTAGTAAACATAAATCTTCAAAGCATTTCATTCTTTATTTAAAATAAGGCATGTAGGTGACTATTCAACTGCTAACATAGAAACCTTTCATTGCATTATTAACTGTTAACTATTAAACTGCTAAAGCAGAATCCTTTTAGTGAATGAAGTTTCATTTCACCCCCTTCACTGTCAGTAAGGGGAAATAGGGAAAACATCTCCTTTAAGGTTCTCAGCTGCTCTCTTTCAGGAGACATGATTTGGCCACAGCAACAATTTTAAAGTAATTATTTGTCACTGCTCCTTCCTGTCTTGTAGGTCTCTGGTTAACCATATAAATATGGAGTCTTTGCTATTTTTTATTTAATTTATTTATTTATTGCTTTTTAGGGCCACACTAGCATATGGAAGTTCCCAGGCTAGAAGTCGAATTGAAGCTGTAGCTGTCTGCCCACACCACAGCCACAAAAACGCAGGATACGTGCCGTGTCTGCGACCTACACCACAGCTCACAGCAACGCCGGATCCTTAACCCACCGAGTGAGGCCAGGGAGCAAACCCACATCCTCATGGTTACTAGTCAGGTTCCTAACTGGCTGAGACACAACAGGAACTAACTCCCTGGTATTTTAAATATTTTAATAACAAAGAGAAGTTTCCCTTAAAATGTAATTGTGCTTTGTTTTGTTTAGGTCTATGTTAATAAGGGGGCTATTACAAAGGTGAATTTTTTTCTAGCAGTTTTAGTGGAAAGAAGAAGCAGGAGGAAGGGCAGAATTAGGAGGAACTAGAAGAGGATTTTAGGGGAAAAAACGAAGGAATCAGTAAACTAAAAACAAGAGTCCTATGTTAAAATAGGCAACTATGAAAACAATATACCAGAAGCAAAAAGGATGAACCCGAGTATTCGAGGCCATTAAGCAGATGGCAAGGAGCTCCAGGTGACTCTAGTGGACTAGAGCGCAGCTGCTCTGGGCTCAGGGGCCTGGAACATGGCCTCTTCCTCTGAGAGACCAGAGGAGAGGCTGCCCAGACAGAGCAGCAGCTGGAGCGACAGGAAGGGGCCAGGGTATCTGTGAGTGGCTCCCTTCTCCTTCCCAGACCCTCTAGACACATACAGGAATGGGGAGTGACTGAGCCCTGGCCAGTGACAGACGGAGGGTGTGGATCACCCCAGGGACAAACTGGTAAAGGGACCTTGTCTAGGATGGCCGAGCAGATGGGCCTTGGAGACATTCAAGTCAATCTACCCGTTTGTGTCCTCGTGTCCTTCAACATCCAAAAGTGGTCCATTGTCTTTCCAGCATGCACACCGCCAATAACATCAGTCTACATTCAGCTCTGAGTCTGTGCTCGTTCAACTTTCATACGCGTATATGTCACGTGTGGACCTTGTTTGACTACAGACTCTAAATCAGATTCATCACTATTTCATTTCTCATCAACATCAACCCAGGTGATGCTGATGTTGCCGGCCCATCGGCCGAACCGTGAGAAGCAAATATGTGAGCAAACTGGTGTTCTTTCTCTTCGCCTTCCCCACAGGCCCCTACATTGGCAAAGAGCAACGAAAAAGAGCCCTCAGGGGAAAAGACAATTCTTAGCCCAAAGGGCGGGCATTCATGGTGGATTTTAAGGCTCTAAGGTAAAGCAGGGGAGGCGGGAGGCGGCCGCAGCTGTCCTGAGACGCCTCAGTGGATATCCTTGAGGAGAATACCTTACCCTCACCGGGCCTGCCCCAGAACAACACATATACATCAATTCCCCTTCACCAAAGCTTTTCGTTCTAAGAGGTCTTTTAAGACTTCATGCTGTCACCCATGACAGTCCCCTGCCTTGTTGGTGACTGTCATATAAAGTGATGCACGGTGGCTTTAGCAAGGACGTTTCGATTCCACTCTTGACATTTTAATGATGGAAGGAAAGGCTTTGGACTGTTTTCAGAGAACGAGGGAGGGAGATGATTTCGGGGGACTCCTTGGTACCCCTCAATCACCTTGGAGAAGCAGCCAGTGCCCACTGGAATCAACAGTGCTGCCATCTCGTTCCTTGAACCAGGTCTCCTTCAAAGCACCCAGGAAAACAGGACAACGTATCAGAACAAACCTTTGTCCCAGGGTCATTTGCTGGGGCATTAGCTGCAGCAGCTGCACCCAGCCCCAAAGTGACATGTCTGTTTAATCCCCGCCAGCGTGTCAGGCCACCCAACCAGCGCTTTTTTATACAGCCTCATGTGGAGCAACTCCCCAGAGAGTTATAATTAGAATTTTAAAGCATATAAACAACATTCAAGCCGCTGAAATTTACCCCCGCCCCCAGCCTCAGAAAAGCTAAAAGGATCTGAGTAAAATCTTAGAAATAATTTATAGGAAGAAAACACCAAGTGAAACTGATGGCACTAATAGCCTGAATCTAGCCAAAACACAAACTGGGACTTGAACCCACGTGCTGGGACTTAAACCCAGCCAAAACCCAGATTGGGACTTGACCCCACGGGCTGGACCTCAAACCCAACCTAAAGCAAAAGATTGGGACTTAAATCCACAGTTTTAAATTCGAGTTACTCACCCTGCCGTCTGGACTCACCAAGGCCCAGGTTCTTTATGTCTCCACGCAGAAGGAATTCAGCGAGACAAAGTGATAGGCAACAAACAGGTTTGTTGCGTATCGGACGCTTGTAAGAGATGCAAGCGGGCAGGCAAAGAAGCTTCTGTCTGCCCCAGGCTCCGGTGGGCTACCGTTTTATCATCCAAGGGGGCGTGGGGGTCGGACAGGCCCGCCTCTTCCTTTCCGGGAGTAGAAGCTCCTCCTTAGTATCCGGTAAGGTCTGTATTCAAGTCAGCTGAAGGGCGGTCTTCAAACTCTCAAGCTTAGTCTGGATCTGAATGCAGGTCTCATCCCATCCCCCACCCAATTATCTGAGGCAATTCTCTCGCCTTCACTAGTTAAGCAAGCCTTGTTGTGATGGCTTTCTCGAACTTACAGTATTCTTCCAACATCCCCCAGGTTTCCCTCTTTCTCTATGATTCCTTGTTGGGACATCTGCAACCACCTGTGCCTACTCTAACCCTATCAAAAGGAGTCCAACAAAAAAGGGGCCAACTTGTGACCGAAGAAGCTGTTTATTGATTGAGGGTTACATTTAAATGCAGGAGTTTGGGAGGAGAGAGTGGTTTTGATGAACTGGGAAACTTAACTTGTAGGTTATGTCTCTGGAGAAATCCCTCAGCAGAAAAGGGTCTCACATGCATCCAATGTTAAGAGACTAAGAGTTCATGGAACACTAGGCAGTCACGAGATGGGGGAGGCAGGAACGACAGAGGTGCTGAGACGGCTTCGGTTTTTGAGGAAGGGGAAAAAGTGCATGAAAATACGAAGGATCCCCAATGGCAAACATATAAACAAGGAGCCAGATCAGCATAGCTGGGCCCTGGTGATTCACTCACCTTCTAACAAATAAGGAAATTCATTTGACTGTAAGTTGGGGGTCAAATTTTAAAAATCAGAAAACCTTTGAAATAGACGTTTCGATTTATGAGAGCATCTTCCCTCTCTATTTCCGGTAGCCATAAAATGTTATTCCCTGGGAGTTATCCCATGGAACCACTGCCATTGCAAAACTAACACTGTCCCCAATATGCCACATCCAATACCCAATCATGAGGGTTTCGGGTTTTTTTTTTGGTCTTTCTCTCTTCTTAGGGCCGCACCCGTAGCATATGGAAGTTCCCAGGCTACGGGTCTAATTGGAGCTACAGCTGCCGGCCTACACCACAGCCACAGCAATGCCAGATCCGAGCCACGTCTACCACCTACACCACAGCTCACGGCAATGCCAGATCATTAACCCACTGAGCGATGCCAGGGATTGAACCCGCAACCTCATAGTTCCTAGTGGGATTTGTTAACCTCTTCACCACGATGGGAACTCCATGAGAGTTTTTTTTTTTTTTTAATTCTATTGGAGTATAGTTGACTTATAAGTTTGTGTTAGTTTCAGGTGCACAGCCGAGTGAATCAGTTCTGCATATACAAATAGCCATTGCTTTTCAGATTCGTTTCCAATATACATCACTACAGAGTACTGAGCAGATCTCCCTGTGCTATACAGTAGGTCCTTTACAAAGTGTCTTAGCTGCGCGAGAAGCCGACTATGATCCCCGCCAATATTTAAGGCAATTACTTAGATGCTAAGCCAGGATCCCTAAAGGCGAACCCATGGTATCATGTCTGAGGCCCTTTGGAAACACCCTGCACCATTCCCTCATCCCACCTCACAGCCTCTGTTTGAAGGCTGGATGTTACATTTTCTGAGGTTGATAAAAGTAACCCAAGGCTTGCATATGGAAATGGCAGTAAGCGTAAAACCCTGATTCACACTCCGAGTCTATCTGGCTCCAAATCCCTACCCCCGCTGCACCTAAGGAGGTTGGGGCTCCCTGGGGAGAGGAAAAGGGCTCACTTCCCCTTGCGTGCGGCTGGCACCCCAGATTGCACACGACACCTCTGGAGGTGAGGCAGTACTTAGCCTCAGACCCCTGGCAGTGAGGAGTCCCAGATTGACAGATCCTTTTCTCAGGCTTTTACAAAACCAGGAGATACTTGTAAAGAGCCAATGAAATCATCAACTGTAAGATATTTTTTAAGAAGAAGAAAAAAAGTCAACTTTCAACATCACTCCCCTGCAACTCATAGAATGTACCTCCTCTGATTTCCCAAGAATAACCACCTCTTCTTCTTCCTCCTCCTCCCTGCTACTTCTTTTCATCCTGACTTTTAAAATGATAACATCACTGACCCTGGGAGTTAGACTTATTGAAGGTTTATTTTTAGGAGGGTTTTAAAAGAACTATGCAGCCCACCTGTGGCCATTAAGGATCCTAGAATGCTCCTGTGAGGCTGGCACCCTGGGCACTGGCTGTCCTCCAGTGTGGGTCACTATATTTAGCCCGACTACAAGTTCTCCCCTGCCAGAGCCTCAGGCCACATTTTCACTTCCTGAGTTTGCATGGGGTGGGGTGTGTGTGACCCATTTCACTAGGGGCCCTCCTATCTTCTGAACTGGGCTCTGCCACTGCTCCGTAAGGGATTTTCAGAACATGTCATTCAAGCCTTGGGACTCAGAGCATCTATAGAGTGCGTCATGGACCCCTGCCATGAAGGATAGTGAATTACTGGCAGTAACTCTGGAAGTCTGGAGTATTACATGTCAGCAGCGTCGCCCAGTATGGAGACTGGGAAGTAACATGTGCAGATGAGAAGTTTCCACTGAGTGTAGGACCTGCTAGAGCTGGCAGATTTAGACAAGGTTCCACACGAGAGGCCATGGGCTGGGAATGATCCAGATGGAAGCCTAGGGCAGAGAGGGTGTTCAGGACTCTGAAAGGGTCTGTGCTTTCCATTCCTAATGCCACACTGGCCTGGCCTCCTGAGAATTTGCATCACGGCTAGCTATGATCATCAAAACTTCTTCTCGTTAGTGGTGAGGCAATATTTTTACAAAGAATGTTATGGTTCATTTCCCCTTGCTTGGAAGTTCAGATCTTGAGAATGTTTGGTTTTAGGACCAAACACAAGGGTAAAACTCAAACTTATTAAAACACCCTCTTGGTTAGACAGCTATTCATTTCTTTTGTAAGAGAAACAGCCACAAAGGAAAAGAAAAGAAAAAAGAAAAAAAAAAACATGTTAGCTTTGTGGACACTACCTAAAAATCAACAAGAGGGGTAATGAATTTCCTAAGCACATTTTTCCTTTCAGATGATATTTTCATCTTTCTCAGACTGTAAGGTGATGATATAGTGCAGGAATCAAGAACCCTTTGGATAAAGATAACTTCCTTACACGGAAAATTTACGCAAGCTTTCTTCTGTAAGTTGAGGCCAACTTCAAACACACACACGCTGGCAAATACGCACATGCTCACAATTCCTCTGAAATCCCAGGCACTGGCTTCTCCTTTGCAAGTATAAGTGATCCCAGGTGTCGATCGGATCGACGCACTGCTAAGTTATAACTGTGAGTGAACTTACCGAAATGCCCACATCGGGCTCCCACATTTGTTTTATGCTTTCGGTCATTTCAAGATTGTACTTTCCAAGTCATATTTTACAAAAGCCTTTTAGAAGCAATTAAAGTAAATATTATTACCTAAAGGGTTCATTATCTAGATGTCGGTGAAGATCACTTCAAGGTATTAATTTCAAGGATCTGAATGTTTTCAAAATTTTCAACTAGTAAAAACTAATAATTGCTCTGGAAGTACATGAGTGCATTAGCTTTACTCTCAGAGGAATCTGAATTTTTTTTTTTTTCCAGCCGCACCTGCAGCATATGGAAATTCCCAGGCCAGGGATCGAAGCTGGTTCACAGCTGCCAACCTGTGCCACAGCTGCAGCAATACAGTATCCTTAACGCACTGCATGGAGCTGGGGATTGAACCTGCACCTCCACAGAGACAATGCTGGATTCTTAGCCCACTGTGCCACAGAAGGAACTCTGGAGTTTGAAACTCTTTCCCATGAATTCCATCAAAGTGCTTCACTTCCGGTTATACTCCAATTAGCTCTTTGGTCCAAAGACTGCTGCCTTTGTTCCTGAGCCAAGACCCCCTCTACAGAGCTCCCCAAGATCACAAGTGAAGTCCCCCTCCTCAAAATCTTTGGCAAAGACAATGTTCTAAGATGGGATTCAAGGAGGGTATAACCCATTATAATTGGCCAAAGGCAATTGCTTATGTAAATGAGGGTCTTAGTAGATGAAATTGAAATAAACAGATCTCATCCCATGCCAAAAGGCCCGGTCTCCCAGATTAAAAGACAAATAATTGTGGCCATCATAGCTCTCTTACAAGAGTTCCTGTCGTGTTTGCCTCAACACTCTGCCGAAGTTTTCTAGAAGAGATTAGATCTCTGAGAATATTTTCCTTCTTCTTGTCTTTGATTTGGAAGATCCACCGGAATGGAAACTTACATTTCCCCAATAGTTAACTTTCCAAACAAACAAATGAACAAAAGTAAGCAAAAGAGCACCTTAAGGGGTCACAAATATCTGAAATAGCAGCCATCACCTCTGCTGACCCCTGTGAGGGAGCATCAGGTAAGCATTTCTAGCCAGTCTTAGATGATCGCTGCTCTAAAGGCCACCAGTCAGCTGAAGATCAAGTGTGCTCCCTGCACCTCCCGTGTTTCCTTTCTAGGTCTCCTCTTCCTTGTTGGAAACTATCTTTATCCCCCAGTTACTGGATTTGAAGTCGGACCTTTAGCCAATCTTAGTCTACTCATCGCTAAATGTGGTCTCTTGAAGTTCTAGAAGGTCTGGAGGTTTGTTTCTTCATCTGTGAACAGACTGAGGTCCTATCCGAGAGATGGGATGTTCGTGGAAAGTGAGGTGGAAGATGACACTCAGACATCAACTCGAGCTAGGCGTGCAGCCGTCCTCTATCCCGCTCTGCACCTTGGCCCACACATTGAATCAGCCTCTTTTGCAGCCATTTTCACTCTCTCTAGACCAGACCTCCATCATCTCCCGCTAAGAATATAGTGATTGTTGGTCCTAACTGGTCTATTTATCTCCAGTCCATCATTCCCATTCCTGGTAGTATGTGCAGGGGAGGGAGAAATTATTTTTTTCCTCATCCACTTTAGGTTGATTGAATGAAGCCATGTATTAGACTGACAAATAGGGGGAAGTTGGGGGGCATTTCTCACATCTGCTTTTTAGGGCCACACCTGCAGCATATAGAGGTTCCCAGGCTAGGAGCTGAATCAGAGCTGGAGGTGCTGGCTTAAGCCACAGCTGCAGCAATGCCAGATCTGAGACTTGTCTGCAACCTACACTGAAGCTCACAGCAACGCTGGATCCTTAACCCACTGAGTGAGGCCAGGAATCAAACCCACATCCTCGTGGATATGATTCAGACTCTTAATCTGCTGAGCCACAACAGGAATGCCTTCATTTGCTTTCTATTCAAAATAATCCATATGCCAAAGTGGCATATTTGGGGGTGACATTCTGTTATCCTTCACATATGAATGTGTACATACCATATTTACATGCTGTATCCCCCAGCTCAAACTTCAAGTAACTATTATTTGCACATAGAAAAAAAAATGCTTTCTCCTTAGCCTGGCATTCAACTGCCACATCATCTGGCTTCAACCTACATTTGAAAACACATTGTACATTTTGTCCCCTCCAACCACACTGAGCTCCTGATTCTTTTCTAAGCACACTTTGCATTTGCATAGTCTTGTGTTATCTTTGTTTATATGCTTCTGTTACAGTGGAACATTTTTCTTCCTAATCAGAATACTGTCTGATTTTCCAAACACAAGTCAAAGGATACTTATGAACAGTCATCCCAGAAACTTTGCCTCACAATTAGTCACCCACCACCTGCCTTGCCTTGGCACGTCTGTACCTCTCTCATGGCCTCAGACTTACTGTGCCTTTCGAAGCTACCAAAGGACATTTTACGCTGTTTGAAGACACACGTTGCTTCATTTACCTTTGTGTTTCCCCTTTTCCTCTCAAATATTCGGCAGAGAGCTTTGCACAGAGTAAACGCTCAGTGAACATGTTTTGACCAATTGAAAAACTAATAGCACAGAAATAAGAAAGAGGAATAAGTTGCATCTTTGCCTAACTTACTGAGAGTTAAACAGGAGCCCAGAGAGAACTGTCATCATTCCAAAAGTCCCTGAACCTGGAGGAGAGAGCCTGGAGTCACTTTCTCCAGGTCCTAAGCTCAACTGTGTTGTACTATTATAACTTTGCATTCCTGCTGAGACAAAATATCAGGTTTAGATGTAGCCATAGACTGTGACAGTTAATTAAGTACAGGTGTCCTCAGAAGCCATCTGGAGAGAAGGCGATCTTGGGCCTGCCGTGCGCTCACTAATCCCTGGGGCTGGGGAGGAGGGCTGTGTCATTTTAAATCAGTTTGGCTAGCGGGAGCTTTGTTTAGACACCTGCTCCTCTTCAGTAACCAAAGGTAACTGATATCTGTGTGCTTGTACGTGCCCAGACAGGCTTCCAGCCCCCAACAGTCAACTAAAATTATCCTTCTTGAGGGATCTATTTGAATCTGACATTTGCTCCTTTATTTTCTTCAAAATATCATGGAAAAATCAAGAGACTGCTCACTGTTCTTCTGGGGATAGACAACAATGTCTCTCTCGACAGGCCTCAGGCTTGGGGTGCTTTCAGAACCCAATGGGGGCCAGGCACCCAGGCATCTTGGAGGAAGAGAGGAAAAGGCTGGAGGCTGCAGATTTTTCTCCTCCATTTAGAATTCCTTGGGAAAGGTGTCCGTGTTTTTGCCTCAGACATGGCTCTGGACCACAGTAGCCCCCTTTCTCCCCTGGCAAACTTCATCCCATTCACCCCTAAAGTTCAGTCTAAAATATTGCCTCACAGAGTTCCCGTCATGGCTCAGTGGTTAGCGAACCCGACTAGCATGCATGAGGATGTGGGTTAGAACCCTGGCCTCGCTGAGTGAGTTAAGGATCCGACGTTGACGTGAGCTGTGGTGTAGGTTGCAGACGGGGCTTGGATCCTGTTTGGCCATGGCTGTGGCACAGGCTGATGGCTACAGTTTGGCTACAGTTCCTATTAGACCCCTAGCCTGAGAACCTCCATATGCCGAGGGTCCGGCACTAAAAAGAGAAAAAAAAGGAAAAAAAAAATACTGCCTCTTTCCCTGAAAGCTTCCCTGATTTATGCAGACCCCATTTCTCTTTTCTCCGATCTGTTCTTACACTTCTCATCAGTACCACCAAATTTGCATTCTTTGGCCTCTCACTGTTTTAAAGATGTTAGTTTGAGCTTCCCTGCCAGCAGGCCAGCCTCTTTAGGCGCTGTGATGATGCATCTCTTTTGCCTCCCACCATGGTCTCACTTGGTAAATACTTCTTGGAAGCCACTGAAATCAAGTCAGAAGCTTCAGCTGCTACCACAGCCTCTTGATAACCCTGATTCCCCAAAATCTTTTAGAAACCAAAAAGCAAGCTGAATTGTTGCTTAAAACATAGTTCCTTAAAGACCAAAAATACTCCAAAGAATCTTACACCCATGACAGCTCAGATCATTTGTGGGCAGTTCCTTATCTAGCATGAGCTACATTCATAGACTCCTGATGAAAAAGACTTTAAGGAAGACAGAGCTTTTTATTTTTATTATTTTTTTTGGCTTTTTAGGGCTGCAACTATAGCATATGGAGGTTCCCAGGCTAGGGGTCTAACTAGAGCTGTAGCTGCTGGCCTACACCACAGCCACAGTAATGCCACATCCGAGCCGCGTCTGCAACCTACACCACAGCTCATGGCAATGCCAGATCCTTAACCCACTGAGCGAGGCCAGGGATTGAACCCGAAACCTCATCGTTCCTGGTCGGATTCGTTTCCACTGTACAATGATGGGAACTCCCAGGCCATATTTTTTTAAGTGCAGCATTTCCAGCGCTCTCTCATCAACTTTAGAATATGGTTCAAGCTTTGGCAATTAAGAAATCTATTCCTGTTTAATCTTTAGCATCCTTTTAAACCATAATGGTTTTCATACCGTTTGGAATTTCTTCACGTAAAAAGCATGACTCTATGGACTTACTGGGACTGTAGACAGTGTATACTGGCCACAGTAAGGCACTGAAAACTTCATTAACTCCTAAAATCAAGGGGTGTGGTTGTAGTGAAGGAAGAAGAGATGTGTGGAAGAACAGAATTTTATTGCTGAAATAAACCTTGTGAATGTGTGTGGGGACTCTGGAATAACACAGAAATTAGATTCTTTAATTTATTTTATCAGGGAAAAGAGATGGTTAAGGAGCCATGAACAGTTATGAAGAAAAAACTTCTCATCCTCTTTCAGAACTGATTGGGGTATTAAACGGTATTATGCTGTGGTGAAATATGGTATTGAAACTGAGAGCACTAATAGCCTGAACCCAGCCGGAACACAGACTGGGACTTGAACCCATAGTTTTAAATTAGAATTGCTCACCCTGTGTCTGGACTCACTGAGGTTCAGGTTCTTTATGCCTCCACACAGATATTAAGCGAGAGACAAAGTGATAGGCAAGAAACAGATTTGTTAGAATAGGACACTTGTGAGAGATGCAAGCGGCCAGGCAAGGAATTCTCTGCCCGGAGACCCCCTGGGCCACAGCTTTATCATCCAAGGGGCGTGGGGTTGGAAAGGCCCGCCTCTTCCTTTCTGGGAGTAGTAGCTCCTCCCTAGTATCCCATAAGGTCTGTATTCAAATCAGCTGAAGGGCGGTCCTCAAACTCCTGCCCTCCGTCTGAATCTGAATGCAGACCTCATCCCATCCCCCACCCAATGACCTGAGGCAATTCCTGCACCTCCACTAGTCAAGCAAGCCTGCCTTGTTCTGATGGCTTTCCTGAACTTACAGTGGTCTCCCAGCATCACCCAAGTTTCCCTCTTTATCTATGATCCCCTATTGGGACTTCTACAACCACCTGTGCCTACTCCATCCCTATCAGTATAAGTTAACAGCACCAGCAAAAGGATCAAAGTTTTGCCTTATGGAGCTCCCGTTGTGGCTCAGGGGAAATGAACCTGACTAGTATCTATGAGGATGCGGGTTCGATTCCTGGCCTCGCTCAAACGGTTAAGGATTCAGAGTTACCATGAACTGTGGTGTAGCCCGGCAGCTGCGGTTCCAATTTGACCCCTAGCCTGGGAACTTTCATATGCTGCAGGTGTGGCCCTAAAAAGACAAAACAAAAGTTTTGCCTTTTAATGTGCTGTAAACTGTGGAAAGGGAAAGATGAAGTTAATAATATCACCAAATATTTCACAAAGAAGGATGAGTCCTAATTTGCGTTAAGGCATTTCTTCATCCATGAATTCATTTATTCATTCAAGAACTACTTATTCAGCACCAATTATGTGTCAGGCACAGCAGATAAAGGAACGAATAGAATAGTCAAACCTATTCTAGTAGGGTGACAGACGATATTAAAAGAGAAATAAAAATGCCCTGTGTTGGACAGTAACGTGGGCTACAGAGAATGAGAATGCAGTCAAGCGGGATAGAAAGCGAATGTGGGGGATCTTAAATCAAATGGTCAGGGAGGGACTCCCTGCAAAGGCTGTACCTGAGCCAGGTGAAGATTCTGGGAAGAAGGCTCAGGACAAAAGGCCCAGCAGTACGGGGGTGGGGGCTCGAGCAGGAGTGAGGGGAGGGCCGCAGGAGGGGACGCTGAGAAGGCAGGAGGGGGTGTGGACCACCGCAAGTCTGTGAAAGGACCTCGGGGAGTTTTCACAGAGAAGAGGTATGATTCGACTTCTTGGGGCTTAGGGCAGGCTGCCCCAACATTCACCACAAAGCCGTATTGATTATTTTGAATTAAAGTTACTTAAGAAATGACCAAAGCAAGAAGGACACTCTGACCCTCTCCTGTCTCCTTGAAAGCAGGGAGAGGTGCCCGTCCTCCACACCCGGAAAGCCCCCAAACACCTATCCCCGACCAATCACCTAGGGACACGGTGGTACCTTGCCTAATTTGGCAAAGGCACTACCCGGATCCAGACCCGGAACCAACAAGGCTTAAACACCGCCCCCCCCACTCCCCAACCCAGGCGCGACTTCCCTGACTCCATGCCCGAGAGTCATGGAACCTCGCCCGGGAGCCAAATTCTCCAATAAATCATGATCGCCGCCTTTTGCATATATCCTCTGCTCCTTTCTTTCTCCCCTCTTTCCTTGCTAAACAAATTTCTTACACTACCCACGGCCCAAACTCTGCTTAGATTTTTCACTAATTGCATAACCTAAACCTAAGTAATTGGCCTTGGCAATTACTCACAAATGTATTATTTTCTTTGCTTAAAAAGTAAAAAGCCACCCACTTTGGCCATTTCTTGGGTCTTGTCTCTATGAGACCCCTATAGAGACAAGAATTTTTTTTCCTGTTCATCTTTCTTGCGGCAATTTTGTTACTAGCCCAACCACAGGAACTCAAGAGGGGTAGAGTGGGAAATTTATGCTCCCTTAGAGACTCTGCTTTTTTTTTTTTTGTCTTTTTGCCTTTTCTAGGGCCGCACCCACGACATGTGGAGGTTCCCAGGCTAGAGGTCTAATCGCAGCTGTAGCCGCCGGCCTAAGCTACAGCCACAGCAACGTGGGATCCGAGCTGCGTCTGTGACCTACACCACTGCTCACGGCAAAGTCGTATCCTTAACCCACTGAGCAAGGCCAGGGATTGAACCCACAACTACATGGTTTCTAGTCGGATTCATTAACCACTGAGCCACGACGGGAACTCCCCGGACTCTGTTTTAACAGGGTCACTCTGCTGTTTTGTTGAACCAAGAGTGAAGGAGACTGTATTAGTCTCTTCAGGCTGCTGTAACAAAGTACCATAGCTGAGTGGCTTAAACAACAGACATGTATTTTCTCACATTTCTGGAAGCTAGATACCCGAGATTAAGGTGACAGAGGTTGGTTCTTTCTGAGGGCCATGAGGAGAGAATCTGTTCGAAGCCTCTCTCCTTGGCTCGCAGATGGCTGTCTTCTCCCTATGTAATAAAGGCAACATTGGAGTTCCCATTGTGGCTCAGCAGGTTAAGGATCCAGCATTATCGCTGCTGAGGTGTAGGTTTGATCCCTGGTCAAGGAACTTTATATGCCATGTGTGTGGGAAGGCTGAGTAAGTGGATTCTTCAGCTCTTATTCCCATTTCTGCCAGAGCAACTCTTTTTCATATTTTAGACTTCCAAGTAAGATTATTTTTATTTTTTTAATTGAAGTGTGGTTGATTTATAATGTTGAGTAAGGTTTTTTTTTAAGGTCCATTTCTCAAAAAGTAAACACTGGATATCAGAGTTCCGTCATGGCTCAGCAGTAATGAATCCAGCTAGTATCCATGAGGATGCAGGTTCAATCCCTGGCCTCGTTCACTGGGTTAAAGATCCAGCACTGCCGTGAGCTGCAGTGTAGGTTGCAGATGCGGCTCCAATCGCAAGTTGCTGTGGCATAGGCCATGCCACAGATCTGGCCCTGAAAAGTAAAAAAAAAAAAAAAAAAAAAAATCTGAGCTAGAAACTCACCTAATCATAATTCTTCATTACTTTCCCATCCCAAGGAAGATAAAGAGCAAAATTCTCCAACTTGGAATTAACACAAAGTTGTCTGTAACTGAACCCTATTGATAGAATCGTATGAAACGGTCACTTCTGTAGGTCAAAATGGTTGATTCTAGCAATTGTCTACAGTTAACCCAAAACTTCTCCAGCCTCACGTGCTTTATACCCTCAGTCACACTTCGCACACGGGGTAGATTCCTTTGGTGGAGGCAGGTGTCCATCCTCTTCACTGGCCTGATCAATTTTTACTCATCTTTCACATCTTAGTTCTGGTGGACATTTCCTCCAGATGGTCTCCAACCTGCAGGCTGGGAAAACAGTCCCTCTCTGTGTTTCCATAGCAACCAGTGTGAACCAGCCAGAACACTCAGGCACCAACTGAAATGATGTGTTTGTGCTCCAGTCATTCCCCAGGAGACCTTCAGGTGTTTGAGGGCATCTTTGTCTCCCTTCTCTGACCTCCACCGCGCCTGCATGGCACATTCCATTTGTGGAACTGAAAAGAATGTAACAAAACAGCGTGTCCTTAGCAAATAACAATCCCTAATGAATTGAGCTGACTCTGGATTTTGTACTTGTGTTTGAGTTTCAGAAGACTTTGGTTTTGAGCCTAGCTAGTGTTTTCCTATGCTAATAAATGTGATTTGAGGTGGAAGCAATGATGGAAAGAACAGGTACTTTTGAGAACTGGAGGCTTTAGAATAAGCCAAAGGCCAATACTTTTAACCGTGATATTTGTATCATAGTAAATGATTTGAGCATAGGATTTCTGAAGTGGCACTGTGGGAGAACATTTTTATAGAATATATAATGTAAAATGTTATTTCCAAGATCTCTGAAAGTATAAAATTGCTTTCTTCTGAAGCTCTGTACATACAGATCTGCAGAGATGAAGATGAGATATTTTAACCCCCCTCTAAAAAAAGTCATTCTGAGATTGTAGGTAAATAGTAATATTAGTTAAGGTCAAAAATAATTCCCTATCATGATTACAGCAATCCAGCTGTGAAACTATATGTATGGTGTGGGAGCAGATAGAAAGCTGTTGCGAGAGGTAATCAAACTTGTACTCCTGCCAGGATAGAATATTCCCAAATAGAGCTCTCTTGCCCGGCAGAGAAGCAGATAATAAACCAGCCTGCACACCTAGGATACTGTCATTAGGAACTAGGAAAACGCTTGTCTCTCTTTGTGAAATATATGTTCTATGAGAATTGAAAAAAAAAAAAAAATCCTGCAGACATGTCTGCTAATCAGCGGCCTAGTTGCATGGGGCTCTTGGAGAGCAAAGACCAGACAGGAAAGCAGTCATTCACCAGAACACTTTTCATGGGGGCTAGGGCCTGCCACACGGTAGGCTAGAAACAGCTCCAAACCTGAAGAATTGCCATGAAACAAAAAAATAGTAGGCTTAAATATAGGGTAAATATTAAACACCTCTCCTAGATCCTGTGCCAGATGGACAGCTTTCCCAGAAAAAGCCTCTCTGTGATCTCTCTCCTTTCCTTAAAATGCCCATCCCCAGCGTTAAGCCATCTTGCTCACCCTTGTGTGTCAGGAGACTTGTTCCCAGCATAGCACCAGCCACAGTCATCAGTAAAGATTTTTGCATAGTTCAAACTGTCTTGAGAGTTCCCTGGTGGCCTAGCAGTTAAGGATCGGGCATTGTCGCTGCTGCTGTGACTCTTGAGTTACTGCTTTTCCGGTTTCATCCCTGGCCGGGGAACTTCCGCATGCTGTGGATGCGGCCAAAAACAAAAACAAAATAAACAAAACAACTGTCTTACACAGGAAGACAAGGAGGTGAAGACAAAGAAGGGGAAGATGAAGCCCTATACAGAAGTGAAATGGGAACACCCAGGCAGCAACATACCCTGTATTAGAAGGGCCTTTATGCCCTGGATATTGAAGCTACCAGTGTGGATGACACTTAACGGGATTCACGACTCTGATCACAATCAGAGTAAAATCTAAACAGAGTGAATGCTATTTTTTTCTCCTCTTCTTCCTTCCCACCCTTCTTGTTTCAGAGTTGTGCGGCTCAACAGTGGAAGCAAGATGACTTTCTTTCTTTCCTTTTTTTTTCATTTTTTTGTTCTTTAGGGGCATATCTGCAGCCTATGGAGGTTCTTAGGCTAGGGGGTCAAATCAGAGCTACAGATACTGGCCTGCACCACAGCCACAGCAACTTGGGACCCAAGCCATGTCTGTGACCTACACCACAGCTCATACCAGATCTTTAACCCACTGAGCGAGGCCAGGGATTGAACTGGAATCTTCATGGATCCTAGGTGGGTTCATTATTGTTGAGCCACAACGGAACTCCCAAGATGACTTTCAAAATCCAGTTATATGCAGTTTGATTTTATTACCATTCCAGGTTCCATATCCATAAGGATCCCATAGCTGCCTCTGTTCTTCTTTACACTTACTCAGGGTTCCTAAAGAGTCTGGTTTATCTTCTGTTTTCTTTTTTGGTTCTCACCCATCATCACTGTAATGCCCTCTCATTGCTTCCTCTAGGCCTGGGGCAGAAACCTTCTTCTAGGTTTGCACACAAAATGCCTTTTCTAATGATAGTGACAGTGATGATGTGTCTTGTTTAGCTACTGTTTACTGCACACATATTACATGCCACTCACGGCTGTGAGAAATTTCTATATATTACTTACTATCATTTGCTCACCATCTGATATATTTTTTTTCTTTTTACAATCTGCTGTATATGGAAGTTCCCAGGCTAGGGGTCGAATCAGAGTTGCAGATGCCAACCTACACAACCACAACAATGCCAGATCTGAGCCACATCTTCCACCTACACCACAGTTCATGGCAACGCCGGATCCTTAACCCACTGAGCAAGGCCAGGGATCGAACCGAAACCCTATGGTTACTAGTCTGATTTGTTTCCACTAAACCACGACGGGAACTCCTGGAACAAATCTTTAACTGTTTCTTCAGGTTAAAGTTCCAGAAGCACAATTTCTAGATTGAAGGATAGGCACATTTTAAAACTTTGAATACATATTTTCATATTGCTTTCCTATAAGACTGATGTCAAAATTGAGGTACCTTTTAACAAATTCTACAAAACATGTCTGAATATGTATCATTCCTCTTGACAATGTAACTATGATTCACCACAAGATAAAGTTCTGCTGTGAATCAAAGAAACTCCCCCTGGAACAAGGGGTCTGACATTTATCTTTCCAGATGGAGTGAAATCTGAGAGAAGAAGGGAAGGAGGTTCTCAGTTACCCCTGGTCTTTGCCAAATGTCATTTCTCTGCAGATGCAATAGACATACCTGTCTTTTCTTTGTAAATCATTTTGTAAAGGTTCTTGTTTGAAAGATACCTGTGCTTTAATACCTGCTACTTTTCTGTATCATTATGGTACACTCTGACATTGAAAAAAACACACACACACCAAAACCTATTACTCTGAAAACCCCTCCGGCCTTGAGTTTAGCTCTCACCCCCACACGGATCATCACAGCTTTGACTTCCTTAGGGATTACTCACAGGAGCAAGAACAGTCTGCTTCGTTCATGGAAAGACTGAAAGCCGCTAATCTACAGAACTTAATTTAGCAACAACCTGCAAAAGATGGTTAGCAACTAATGAAGATTCACCAAGCCCTCCCAGGGGATGGTTCTCTTGTCTTGGCTCTAACTGTGCAAAGCTTTTCTTTTGCATCTGTTACACCCAAGAGACCAGAGAGAGAATGAAGACCAACACAGCCAGCTGTTCTGCCACATCCCTGATGCCCTACTTAGGAAGGGACTGTGGTTCAGTCTCAAAATGAACACACACTCTCTCAGACAAGCACTTACGGTCCTTCTCTCCATATTAAAGCCCCACATATAGTAATGCCAGACCCAGCTGATTTAGCTGTTATGACAAATCTTGATGCAAGAACATATTAAGATATAAAGAGGATGACATCTCGATCATTTGAATCAGATGTTTTAAAGAAATTCCAGTATTAGATTTCTTTTGTGATATAAGGTGAGGCTTGATAGTATTTACATTCTTAAATGAATTAATAACAGATTCTTGATAAATATCTCTGGCAGGCAAAGTACGTTTTGGCAATGCAAGTACATTTTTCTCAAAAGAGATCAGAGTCTGAACAGATAAAATGTAAACAAATAATTAAAATACAAGATGTTGCTGCAAGAGATATAAAGATTAAGTATGCCAGGATGTCAGAGGAGAGGGAGATGATGTCCAACAGGATAAAATCGAGAAAAGTTTGCTGAAGGAACAGGTGTTTCAAATGGGTATAGACCTGTTGAGATAAAAGCAAAGCCATGCAGATAGATGGGGGAGAATCTTGGGACCGTGAGCTGTTCTTTTTGACTAACATGTGGGACGTGTGAAGGGGTGTGGAGGTTATGGTGAGATATAGTTAGGAAGGTATAGAAGCCAAATCATGGCTATGTGGAATGTCAGTGCTGCCAGGACCTTTAATCTGGGATTACTCATTTCAGTTTGCATTTGATGTTGGAGGCAAATCAGACTCAGAAAGTGAAGAGACCTACCTGAGAACACATAGCTGGCTCGGGAGAAGCATAAAAATAATCACTGAAATTGAGGGTGTAAATGTTCAAAATATATACAAAAAAGTACACAGAAATTTTAAATAAATTAACCGTTACTTGAAGAAATAATAGAAAGTATTTATGGAGTACTTCCCATATGAGTCAGGCAGTGTGCTAGTGTTACAAACATACTCATTGTCACGCTTCCCATTAGCTCTATGGATTGATTAGCATTATTATTTCCATTTATCTAATGAAGACACTGAGCCTGGAAGAGGTTAACCAACTGGTTCAAAGTCACACAGCTAATGAATAGTGCGGCTGGAATTTTTTTTTTTTTTTTTGGCGGCAGGGGGTGGGGGCATACCTATGGCATATGGAGGTTCCCAGGCTAGGGGTCCAATCGGAGCTAGCTGCCCGCCTATGCCAGAGCCACAGCATCGCCAGATCCGACCTGTGTCTGTGACCTACACCACAGCTCACGGGAATGCTGGATCCTTAACCCACTGAGCGAGACCAGGGATCGAACCCGAAACTTCATGGTTCCTAGTCAGATTCTTTAACCGCTGCGCCATGACTGGAACTCCGAAACTTAGCACTTTTTCATGTTTATTGGCCATTTAGATATCCTCTTGCATGAAGTACCAGTTCAAACTTTTGCTCAATTAAAAAAAAATTCCAATGTTTTAAACTTATGCTACAGAATTGGAAGTCACTTAAACAACTCATTTCATCAGAGACAATTTAAGCTTTACTAATTTACCCAGGACACACATGTCCCACAAAGATGACACGAGAAGGCTAGAGAATAGTCATCTTGGTCTCAAGCAATGTTGCTTACTAAGCACAATTTGCCTTTAATATCTTTTCAAAAGCTTCACCTATTAGGATTTCCTCCCTTATGATTTCTCCAATATCAGAGTCCCATTGACATTTCCTCCCCACTCCTTTATCTTATTCTGTATTCTCTTGGAAGGGTGGGGCAGGAATTGCATTTAAAATTATCACTCTTAGGTCTCCCTTTGCAGTTTTGTCCACATGAACATTTTTATGAGTTTTCTGATGTGGAAAAAATGGGCCTGGAACTGAAACTGATAGTACTAACAGCCTGAACCTAGCCAGAACCCAGATTAGGACTTGGACTCAACCAAAACCCAGATTGGGACTTGCGGCGACATGTGGGGACTCAAACCCAACCTAAAGCCAGATTGGGACTTAAACCCACAGTTTTAAATTTGAATCATTCACCCTGTGCCTGGACTCACTGAGGTTCAGGTTCTTCATCTGTCCATGCAGAAGGAATTCAGCGAGAGACAAAGTGATAGGCAAGAAATAGATTTAAGATAGGATGCTTGTGCAAGATACAAGCCAGCAGGAAAGGAAGCTTCTGCCCTTGGATCTGGTGGGCCAACGATTTTATCATCCAAGGGGAGTGGAGGCTGGAAAGGCCCGCCTCTTCCTTTCTGGGAGTAGTAGCTCCTCCCTAGTATCCAGTAAGGTCTGTATTCAAATCAGCTGAAGGGCGGTCCTCAAACTCCTGCCCTTGGTCTGAATCTGAATGCAGACCTCATCCCATCCCCCACCCAATGACCTGAGGCAATTCTCGCACCTCCACTAGTCAAGCAAGCCTGCCTTGTTCTGATGGCTTTCCTGAACTTACAGTGGTCTCCCAGCATCACCCAAGTTTCCCTCTTTATCTATGATCCCCTATTGGGACTTCTACAACCACCTGTGCCTACTCCATCCCTATCAGAACTGAATTGGAGAATAGAGACGAAAAGAGTTCGACTGAATTAAGAGTGAGAAAAATCTAGATTGGAGCAGTAAAGACCTCAACCCCGAAGGACGTGCATAAGGAGAAGAAATGGGAAGCAAGAGGGTCCTTCAGAATCCAGCTGCTGAGAAATTCCCAATGGAGGGCATCTATATGATTTATTAATTTTTTTAAATTTCAATTTTCTGAAAAATAAAACCATTCACACGGTTCATAAATCAAAATAATACAGAGAACCAGTGAAATGTCTTAGTTCAGCTTTTGCCCTCATCTACCCGATTACAACCAACACCCGAGACCCATCACTGCCACCAGTTAATTTCCTTTTCAATTTCTAGTGTTCCTTCCCGGTGTTTATGCAAATATAAACCTAAATTAATTTATATTTTACTTTCTGCCTTGTGAAATTATTTTACTCATGATGTCTAAGGTTCCATGTAAGTTGTTTGAGCTGTGAGGCAAATCTCGAAAATTTGGTAACATCTGCTTCACACAGCAGTCTTGTATGAAGTAGATATATGTGTGGTTGTTTGTGTGTCGAGGAAAGGGACTTAGTTCCACATCTCGGCTGACATGATGTGGGAACAGTAGCAGGTGTAGGATGGAGAGGGAATCCATACATTGAGTTAACCCAGCAGGAGAACAATAAATCCAGAGGTGACTGAGAGAACAAAAACCTGTCAGGAATCGGTAGGGATCTCGGAAAGGGTGTCAAATTTTCCACAAAAATGTGTAGTGGTGGTTGGAGTCAAATCGAAGACCTCAAGAGACAGAGTCACCTCGATTGATATCTGATTTACATACATATTATTACCTTTGGCTATGAAATAACCCTTAATTAATTATTAACTGGTATGCTGGGACTTGGTGATAAAGCATCATTGTTGCCAAGCTGATATTTCTCAAGGCCAGTGAGGGGTCACTGAACGCTTTTGCACTTGGGAATAACATAAGTCAGAACTCTATTTCTAAAAGTTTAATTTAACAGGAGAAAAACTAAAAATGCTATACCTGTATTTGGAAATGTGCATTAGAAAGTATCTAGTTCTCTATGGCAGCATGATAAATTATCCCCAAATTTAGCAGCTTAAAACAGCAAGCATTCATTATCTCACAGCTTCTGTACATCAGAAATCTGGGCACAGATAGAGGCAGGATTCAGTTCTTCCTGGGCTTTTGGGCCAAACGTCAACTCCTCAATACCATTGGCCAGAGGCTCCCTCATTTCCTTGGCACTGTGAGCCTTTCCTTAGGGTGCTGCCAACATGGCAGCCAGCACCCATCAAAGCTAGCATGGGAGAAAGCAAGAAAGAGCAAGCGAGATGGAAACCAGTGCTTTGGAGCCTAATCTCAGAAGTGGTTTCCCACCCAAGTGCCATGTTCTATTTATTGTGTCTTATTCTTACTCATTTAAAACCAGTTGCCAAGCCCAGGCTGCAGGCAAGGGGAGGGGGTAGCTCAAAAGTGTAAATATCAGCAGGCAGGGATCATCAGAGACCACTTTAGAGGTTATTTCAACCTGGTATCCTAGAAGTAGGGAGACATTGCAGTGGGTGGTTCCTGTCGGGCAGAGAGAGGGAAGTGGTGTGAAAATGAAGACAGGATTAGAAGGGCCAGAACTTGCAAACAGATTGGATATGGGAATGAATGGAAGAAAGGCATCAAGCCTGACTAATTGGGACAAAGGCCAGGGGAGTGACAGAGAGAAAACACATGAGGAGAAGCAGATTGGGGAGAAATGTCAATTAGTGAGACTAGATTTTAGCAGATTCAGCATCAAGGAAGAGAAAGAAAGGAGAAGTCTTCTGGGTCCATGAACTCATAGCAGCTGGTGTAGGAGCAAGACCATGTGGACTGGAGTTAGGCAGAGTGCAAGTAGCAACCCTCTCCATCATTACTCTCCCAGCCCACTGGACCAGCTGCCGAGTCTCTCTTCTGTTAGATGTAGAATCCAGTTCCTAGCTCTTGTGCTTGTTTTCAGAGCTATGTGAGATCACCTCTTTAAAATTCTGGGCACAGAGAAGGTGTCCAATAAATAGCACTGAGCGTGGTTCTCCTGCATATTCTCAAAAGAAGATATGAAAATACCCTTTTTCAGAATCTCCTTACAACCATCAAATAACCCCCCATGTATCGTATTATTCTCTCAGCTTTCAACAACTGCCATGAAGTTTACTTCTGCATATCTGTATGGCTCAAAATCATTTTGTACGTATAGGTTTTCTATGTATAAGTGTCAATAGTGTCACACAAATATCCCTCGAGTGAGGGTACCTAAACATTTAGACTTGGATGTCACTAGCTTACTATTTTTCGTTGTGTAATTACCATATTGCCTTCCTTCTCTTTCTCTCTTTTTGAATCCTTCTCTAATCTCCAGGTGGAATGTTGTTTTTTTTTATTTTTGGCCAAGCCCATATGGAAGTTCTCTGGCCAGGGATTGAACCTGTGCCACAGCAGCAACCTGAGCTGGTGTAGTGACTACACCACAATGGGAACTCCCTAGAATGTTTTTTTTTTTTTTTTTGCCTTTTGTCATTTTATGGCCGCGGGTTTATAGCCGCACCCGCGGCATGTGGAGGTTCCCAGGCTAGGGGTCTAATCGGAGCTGTGGCCACTGGCCTGCGCCGCAGCCACAGCAACGCAGGATCCGAGCCGCGTCTGCGACCTACACCACAGCAACCTCATGGTTCCTAGTCGGATTCGTTAACCACTGCGCCACGACGGGAACTCCTAGAATGTTATTTTTAATGGCTTCTTTATTGCATAAAAGGACAGCACACACACACACACACACACACACACATAGTTACATATATATATATATCTATATATATATAGTCTAGACTAAATTTGAAGGCCTGAGTTTTAGCCAAGTATGTTTTGAGCCTCCAACTTCCTCATTTCCTAATTCATAAAAACGCAATATGACTTGCCTTGTATCCCTACAGAGGGAGAGGCTAAGAATCATAGAGGTAGATGTTATCATCATCCTTGCTTTCCGTGTAGCAATTCAGAGGTCAGGGCTATGTTTCTTGTCTGTCTGCCTAAGCACCAGTGTGGAGCGAGTAAGGCGAGTACTTAGTTTTGTCCACTGACCTGGATGACACGAGGTAGGGTGGATAGATGGGACCCAGTTAGAGGTCATCATGTCCATGATCCTTCAAATGCAGACAGGCAAGAAGCATGGACCGCAAGTGACAATCATCTTTACGCCATTTAATCACTGTTTCCAGTATGGTTTCTAACTTCCTCCTATTTTAACACTTTCAAATAATTACACTGAATTTAAGGGTTTCAGGATGGGCAGAAGGAATAAAGCATTTGGAGTTCCAGTTATGGTTCAGCAGGTTAAGGACTCATTGGTGACTTCGTGAGGATTCGGGTTCGACCCCTGGACTGGCTCAGTGGGTTGAGGATACAGTGTTGCTGTAAGCTGGGTAGCCACAGATGCGGCTTGGATTCAGTGTTGCTGTGGCTGTGGCATAGGCCGAAGCTGCAACTACGATGCAGCCTCTGGCCTGGGAACTTCAAGTGTGGCAGTGAAAGATAGAAAAGAAGAAAAAGAAAGGAAGAAAGGAAAAAAGGAATAAAGCATTTGAAAGATCTGTTGAAACATAAATGGATATTGATGTAAATTTCATTCACTTCTTCATACCATAAATCTTCACCCTGCAAAAATCCACGAGGCTTGGAATTTCACTTGTCCCTTTTGCTAAAACTTTTTTGTAGTTAGTTGGTAACATTAAGTATGCAAACTGCTGGGTGCTGTATTTTACATTTATTAAGTCGTCTAACCTTTGCAACAACCCACATAGGTGGGTATCATTACCCCCTTTTACAGTTGAGAGAAAGGAGGCACTGACTGACCTTGCTGGAGGTTGTGGGAAGTGACAGGTCTTGGCCTCAGTATCTATATAGCCTGGCTGGAGAGCCCACACTCTTACCCACTAGGCATTTTCTGTGATCTGTCACCTTCTTGGTCACCCTCTTGGCTTCAGAGTTACACACAAGTCTTCTTTTTTTTTTTTGGCTTTCCTAGGGCTGCATCCACAGCATATGGAGGTTCCCAGGCTAGGGGTCGAATTGGAGCTGTAGCCGCAGGCCTACGCCATAGCCACAGCAACGCAAGATCCGAGCTGTGTCTACAACCTACACCACAGCTCATGGCAATGCCAGATCCTTAACCCACAGAGTGAGGCCAGGGGTGCAACACCGAATCCGTAAACCACTGAGCGAGGCTAGGGATTGAACCTGCAACCTTATCGTTCCTAGTCGGATTCGTTAACCGCTAAGCCATGACAGGAGCTCCACACACACGTCTTCGTAAGACAGATTTCTGCACTTCACTCCTGATCAGCTGAATCAGTGTCTGGAGGTGGGCCTTAGAAATCTGAATTTCAAGAGTTCTCATTGTGGCTCAGTGGAAACAAATCTGACTAGTATCCATGAGGACACAGGTTCGATCCCTGGCCTTGTTCAGTGGGTTAAGGATCCCGCATTGCCGTGAGCCCTGGTGTAGGTCACAGACACTGCTTGGATCTGACATGGCTGTGGCTGTGGTGTAAGCCCGATGCTACAGCTCTGATTCAACCCGTACTTGGGGAACCTCCATATGCCTTGGTGTGGCCCTCAAAAGACCAAAAAAAAAAAGGAAAAAAAAGAAAAGGGGGAAATCTGAATTTCGGCAAGGATTTCACATCATTTTAATTCAGACTAAAGTTTAAGAACCAGAGTATGAAAGAATGCACAACTTCCCACTTCCCACAGGTCAGGAACTGCTGGATGCTGGATCCTGCCCATTTTCTCCACCATCAAGACCACCGAGGAACCCTTTTTGAAAGCTCAGCCCAGGCGGTCTCCCAAACTAATACTGAGGATCTGATTTAACTGAAGCAACAGCATCCAGCCTGATGACCCCAGGTCTGCTCTAACTCGAGGCTCCAGGGATATCTACATTTCTGTTTTCTTCTTGCCACATTCATTTGAAGCAGACTAGTTTCCCTTCCTCATCTTGTCTGGTCCCGGGCGGCCTTCGAAGAAGCTCCTCTTCTCCTGGCAAGAAGCTCAGGCCTCTGGGTGAAGAGACATTTGGCCAGAGTTTGTGGGTTTAACTCCTGACCCCCTCATTTGCCTCAGCTTCACTTCTGCGTTTTCTTCCTGACACTCATGTCTGAGGACTCCTGTGTGCTCCATCCCATCAGCCTCTCATCGCCTGGGACCCTCGCGGTCCTCCCTGTCCCAGCGCCTTCGTGAAGATGACTGCTTCAAAAATGAATGATCACAACAGACCTCCCATATCAAATGCTGCCAGAGGACCTCCAGCCGATGTCTGTTCCAGCCTCATGGTTCCTGTCTGGAAGATTCCAGAGAATCCCCATGCCTCTAGGACCGGGCCTTCCTTTCCCTTCCCGTGGGTTCCCTCCTTCCTGAAGTTGCGGTCCTGCCCCTTTCCCCATCAGAAATCCTGCAGTGGATCTCCGTTCCCTTCTCACTCTTGGTGTCTCAGTGTTGCATGCTTAGCTCTAGACACACTTTAGGTGCTTCAGAGCAGTTGTTCCTTCTTGCTCCAGGGTCATCCCTGCATCCTGGGCTATTCTCATGGTCTGAAATACTCTCTGTCTCCCTGACTGTCACCTCAAACTCTTTTTTTTTTTTGCTTTTTGTAGGGCCTTACTTGAGGCATATGGAAGTTCCTGGGCCAGTAGTCGAACCAGAGATGCAACTGCCAACTTATGCCACAGCCACAGCAATGCAGGATCTGAGCTGAGTCTGTGACCTACACCAAGGCTCACAGCAAAGCTGGATCCTTAATCCACTGAGTGAGGCTGCATCCTCATGGATACTAGTTGGATTTGTTTCCACTGTGCCACAACGGGAACTCCCCAACTCCTTTTCAAGCTTTGCTTCCAATGTCACTTCTTCTTTTCACACTTTTTGACCTTTCAATTCTTGGTCAGATGTTCCTCTTATGAAATCCCCACCGTCCTGTGCCTCTCCTATCACAGACCTCATCACATTATAGTGACCTTGTTATTTACATACCGCTCCTCCTGGATTCTAAGCTTCATGATGTCAGGGAATTGATCTTCCCATTGTATCCTTAGTGCCCAGTGCCCAGTTGTTCAGTAATATTTACTAAATAAGTGAATAACAGATATTTTTCCAGATTCTGGCTAAGTACCCATGTGAATCAGAATACCTCCTGCTCCGACGTGAATAGATGCCATTTTTTAAATTAAGTTGTTAAATTAAAATATTCTTGAATTACAGTGGTGTGCCAGTTTCTGCTGTACAGCAAGGTGACTCAGTTTTACATGTGACCTACACCTGCAGCTTGCAGCAACGCTAGATCCTTAACCCACTGAGTGAGGCCAGGGATAATCATGAACAGTTCTTTCTTTATTTATTTATTTGCTTTTGAGGGCCTCACCCACAGCATATGGAGGTTCCCAGGCTAGGGGTTGAATTGGAGCTGTAGCTGCTGGCCTACACCACAGCCACAGCCACAGCCACAGCCACAGCCACGCCAGATCCAAGGCACGTCTACAGCCTACACCACAGCTCATGGCAATGCCCAGATCCTTAACCCACTGAGCAAGCCCAGGGATCGAACCTGCATCCTCATGGATGTTAGTCAGATTCATTTTCTGCTGAGCCATGACGGGAACTCCCTCACGAGCAGTTCTTAACCTGCTGAGCCACAAGGGGAACTCCACCCTTATAGCACTTTACCACCCTCTACTTTCCAGCAGTGGCATCTGTTGCCACACCTTCTGCATCTGCCAGTGGACCTTCTCCCCGAGGAACAACAGTTGGTCTCCTCTTCATGGTGCACGTCTGGCCCCACCATGGCCTGCTCCTCGCCTCTACCCCCTCCCTGTTCTAGTTTACCTCCAAGATGGCCCACGGTGACCCTCACCTCCTGGTTCTCATGCCTGTGTGCACCCCGAATAGAGCTGACCTCTAGGTAACCAATAGGATGTTGGAGAAATGATGGAATAAGACTTTCAAGACTAGATCATAAAAGAGATTGTGATTTTTACCTTTTTCTGTCTTGAATTCCTACCTCTGGGGGAAGGCAGTTGCCAGGTCATACGGACACTCAAGCAGCCCTACAAAGAACTGAGGCCTCTTGCCAAAAGCCAGTTTGCAAACATGTGAATGAGGCTTCCTGGAAGCAGAGCTTTTAGCTTCAGGCTTTCAGGTGACGGCAGCCCTGGCTGGCATCTGAACTGCACATTCACAGGAGAACCCAAGTCAGGACCAACCAGCTAAGCTGCTCCCGAATACCTGACCGATAGAAACTGTGAGATGATAAACATCTCTTGTTGTTGTCAGTTGCTGGGTTTGGAAAATTGTTACACACTAACATATAACAAATTATATCCCTTATTTAACCGCATTTCACTGGTGAGACCGTTGAGACCACTCAGCCAACAGGATGATGAAAGTGGACATCAACATATGAAAACCTGATTAAGAATTTTAACAATATGATCATTAAAACCAGCATGCACACGTGCACGTATGTGTATACACACACACACACACACACACACACACCCTACACATGAGCACACACAAAACAGCAGATATTGCCCTCATCTTCCATGGCTCTGAGCTGAAACAAAGTGCTGACCCATTGAAACATGATACAAATGACAAAACAAGGCAAAAATTTGCTCTAAAGGAAAGAAAATAAAACACAGGCATCATATTTGGCTTCTCAGATGCAGTGCTAATTCTACATCTCAAGAAAATCCATTAGTCAACTTAGAAAAAAGAGAGGCAGAAGAACTGGAAATGGATAGAATAATAAAGGGGCATCTATATGAGACACATCTTTCAACCTAGGAAGATAAAACTTGAAAGGAAACATAATTTATGTCTTGAATATCCTATAGGATGTGGACAAGTTAAAAAGGAATTGTTCACCCAAGGTCAGTGTGAATGCTTAGATCTTGAACAACATGGTCTTTGTGGATGTCTTCTCTCTATTTAGATGATAAAAAAGCATCCACACCAAGAAATAAATATGATTTTTTTAATCATACAGAGGTTGCAAATTGACAATATAAAGATGAGATCGGGTGCATTCAGGGTGGTATGGTTGTAGATGGACGATATAAAGAGATACACAAAAAGGTGATAAGAATCATAATGCTTGGAGGACAAGGACATGAAAAGGTAACATCTCATCCTCTCATTAAGTAGCCATTAGTCAGCATATGAGAACATTCGTAAATTTTCACAATATCCTTGTCCACATCAGCCTTCTAACTAGTGTTCTCACTTTCACCCATGCCCCTTCCCAATCCATTTTTCACAAGGCAGCTGACAGATTTGCTTTAAAATATAAAACCCATCATCCTTTCCTTAAACTCTGCAGGGCCTCCTCGTTGTCCCTGCCATAAAGCACAGCCTCCTCCTGTGACATACAGGTCCTGCAGGCCCAGATCCTGCCTCTTCTCCCACCTCATCCCCCACCTCCTTTCTCTTCCGAGGCCTTTCCCATCTCTGGCTTTGGCTCTGGGAGTGCCTTCTGGGGCTGACTTACTGTCCTCCTTCAGGATTCAGTCTAGCCCTCACCTCCTAGAAAGGCCTCCGCCAACAATGCCATCAGAAGCATCCTCTACAAGTTATGTGTCATTTGCATACACGGTTGCTTTCCTTCCTAGCATTTATCTGAAGTTATACATTTTCTTAATTGCCTATTGTCTGTTTCTTTCAGTGAGCTCTAAGTTCCAAATGTCTTGCTCATCATTGTGCTCTCTACACCTGGCACAGTGATTGACAGATGTCATCCTCCTCATCAGAGTTATGAATGAGTTGAAATAGACACCTGGATCTGGTGGGTATTTTACAGAAAACTTCCATAACCAACACCATTCTACAAATTTTCCCTCCCTCTTCTCCTTCCTCTCTCTGTCCCTCCCCCAAAGCTTTCTCTCTCTTATGTCTCTATGGCTTGACATTTGCGAAGTTTCATCTTCACATTTGGCTGCTCACAGAAAATGCCAGACGACTGTGTTCTGCTCTCAACTCCCAACGGAAAGATGGAATGACGTTTGCTGCTGGCTCCCAACCTCTAGTTTCCCTTTCAGTATTGTGAGCACACATGCTCTACTTGGGAAATAATTTTTTTTTTTTTTTGTCCTTTTAGGGTTAAGTATATAGCATATAGTTCACAGGGTCAAATCAGAGCTGCAGCTGCTGTCCTACACCACAGCCACTGCAATGCGGGATCTGAGCCACATCTGGAACCTACTACCTTAACCTACTGAGCGAGGCCAGGGATCGAACCCACATCCTCATGGACACTAGTTGGGTTTGTTACCGCTGAGCCAAAGCAGAAACTCCCGGGAAAGACTTTTTTACACATAGTTCAGAGGTGTTTTTCCGTTGCAGAGTATCATTAATGTGTGACAGAAAGTGCCATCGTTGGCAGCGCTATTAATAGTCATTTGGGAAACAGAGACCTTACAGGAGCAAGACTCAGGTTCAACCTGAGAGCCTGACATGAGAGCCAAGAACGACCGAAGCTTTCTGGTCGCACTGCCCTGGGGACAGAATTTACCGAGTTTTGTTCCCTTTTCATTTTGCCAAACGTCAGGTTAACATGACCCTAATTAATAGAACACAAAATAAGCAATATTATTTGTTAAATTGTGTTACATTTTTTTGGATAAGCTTTCATTCAGTTCCCATTTTCATGAAATTTATTCTATGCTTTTACGTAAGAAAAAAGAGTTCATTTTCATTTTCATTTATACTTTTCACATACACGTTACCTGAGATAATTTTTTTGCATCATAATGAAGTACTAGAAATATAGGCCTGAAAAAAAGCCTATTGCATTAGCTTTGAAATTTGGAAACAAAAGAATAAATATTAAGAAAAGAGCTGTTACTTTTTTAAATGAAACTGTAACCCCAGAAAGGTTAAAAAAAGTATACCCTAGGCTTATTTAGCAGACTTCGCTTATCTATATCATGATTTATTAATGAACGATCAATAATCAGAATTGAGTACACATACACAATTGCATATCCACAATTCTGAAGTTGAAAGTGGTCGGAGAACCAAAAGGGTTTTTGCTTGTTTGTATTTGTGGCAAATTCACTTGGCAACAAAATCTTACCAGAACTGATGCAAGGCTGTGAATCACCTTAATTTATTTCACCAAGCATGAACAGCCATAACTTTTACTGGAGAAATATTAATGTGCTTATTTAAGAGTGTTGCCTCAGCTTCCATGGGAAGTGTTATAAAATTTTTTTAGTGCACTTTATTGTCTTTGAAAGAATGTGAAAAGCCTGGATTTAGGAATACATGCAATCTCGAGGTTTGCAAATAGAGGACTGAGTCTCTGTATGGTAGAATCATAAATATATGTTCAAAGTTAGAAGGTAGCTATGAGATAATACATTCCAACCTCCTCGTTTTATGAATGAGGACTCTGCGTACGGAGACGGGACACAGACCTGCCAAAGGTCTTACTACTCGGTTAGTAGCAGAGATAGAAATAGACTCCACTCCCAAGGTGCTCAAGTCCTGGGCTCCTTCTACTCACAACTCTTTAATGAGCTCTTCCCCGGTGGCTGGGATTTCTAAACAAATGAAATAGACAGGCAAGTGTCCTCTACTCAGGACTCACTGTTGCTGTGCGCAGGGAGATGCAGGACTGAGCACATACTTACTCTGGAAAGAAATACTGTCCCTCTTCTCTTCCCAAACTGATTCCTATAAAACTAAGTTTGCTAATCAGCACAAGGACAGACACCATCACAGTCTTCCTGAATGTCAGGCACCATTCCCAATGCTAAAAAGACAATAAAAAATAAAGTAATAACACATTCAGTGCTCTAAAGATTTTGAGTCAGCAGACCAAATTTTAAGCCCTAACCTGCCACCTTGTTCCCCTGTGATCTTTGGAAAATCATGTAAGCATTTGCGACCTGAGTTTTCTTATCTCTAAAACAAGGTTATTGATTACAAACCTACGTATTTTATTGGGTTGCTGTATCAGAAGAGATAGTGTTTTTGAAAATATTTTGAAGCATTAAATAAATTAAAGCATTAAATAAAGAAATAAATAGCAATAGCATTGGTACTCTTTTTTTTTTTTTAACGGTCACACCCATGGTATGTGGAAGTTCCCCAGCCAAGGACTGAATCAGAGGCACATCTGTGACCTACTCCACAACTGAGGCAACACCAGATCCTTTAACCCACTGTGCTGGGCTGAGGATCGAACCCACATCTCTGCAGTGACTTGAGCTGCAATCATGTTTTTTTTTTTTCCTTTTGGTCTTTTTGTATTTTTAGGGCTGCACCATGGCATATGGAGGTTCCCAGGCTAGGGGTCCAGTTGGAACTGTAGCCACCAGCCTACACCAGAGCCACAGCAACTGGGAATGTGAGCAGAGTCTGCGACCTACACCACAGCTCATGGCAACGCCGGATCCCTAACCTACTGAGCAAGGTCAGGATCAAACCCATGATCTCATGGATGCTACTCGGGTTCTTTAACTGCTGAGCCACAACGGGAACTCTTGCAGTGATATTCTTAACCCACTGTACCACAATAGGAACTCTAGTATTGCTATTAATATTATTATTATTATTATTTTGCTTTTTAGGGCCACACCTTCAGCATATGGAAATTCCCAGGCTAGGGGTCTAATCAAAGCAGCAGCTGCCGGCCAAGGTCACAGCCACAGCAATGCAGGATCTGAGCTGTGTTTGCAGTCTACACCACAGCTCATGGCAACACCAGATCCTTAACCCACTGAGCGAGGCCAGGGATCAAATCCAAATCCTTATGGATACTAGTCAGGTTCATTACTGCTCAGGACAACAGGAACTCCCAGTATTGCTATTCTTTATAACATTGTCTTTTACCCAACACGGATAGACATGTTCTGCACTTATCAGCCTAGCACTGAACTTCTACAAGTGCCCACCCTGAGCGAAGTGAACACCATCATCCAGTGGTGATCCATGCCAGGAACCCTTCATCCTCCTGATATTTTTTTCTTTTTTTGGTCTCATCCATGGTATACAGAAGTTCCTGGGCCAGGGGTTGAACCCATGTCGCAGCTTTAACCAGAGCCACAGCAGTGAAAATGCCAGAGTCTTAGCCTGCTGAGCTACCAGGGAACTCCCTGATCCTTTTCTTTCTCTCACTTCCTGGTCAGTCACTGAGTCCTGGGGAATCTACATTCATTTCTTTTTAAAAGGGGGTAAATGCAGGAATAGAAATCCAAATTAATATTCATCCAGGCATTCACTGACGAGCCTACTGTTGAATCACAGACTGATGTCACGACATTTTATAATCGTGCTTTGTTGTCCTCTTCCTCTTCTTGATCTTGCCCTCCTGCCCTTCAAGATTTCTTCCCTGATGCTTTAGGGAGGAAATATCTTTCTGGAGACGGAGGAACAAGTCCATTGTTTCCTGATGCTTTCCCACCCTTTGTTTTGGATGTAGCTAGGCTCAAGATCAGGTGGTTTTCAGAGTGGAAATTAGGATGTAAGCGAAGGCATGTGAGGGTGTCATTTGAAGTCTGGTGGAGGAGCTCAGATCTTTGGAATCTTTGAGGACTTCTGGGACCTCTTTCTGGAAAACAAGAGCTAGCTGGCCAAACTGCGAACACCTGCCCTATATGTTGAGGAGGTCACATTTACCACATGTGTGGAATATTTAGTAGTATGCACACTTAGTATATGATCTTGTATTTACGTAAAACGATTTACCACGGTTTATTTATTCATCCCCTTAAAAGATGTTTTTTTCCCTGGAATCATCCACAATAGCGTAATAAAGACTGTCCCACTGTAATTAAAACAGACTTTGATTTACGAACAAATATTTTAAAGCTACGTCTCTCTGACCTGTCAAGGGATGTATACAAATGAAAAGGAAAGGACAAATGGGCAATCCCTGCTTTAAGGGAAGAATTGTATAAGTGTATATCAGCAAAGAGAAGGAAAATGCTTTCTTCCAAAAACGGATTGGTACAGATCAGTGCCTAGAACCAAATTCACCTTTTCAGTGCTTATAGCATAGAGAGTTCCTGTGACTCAGGGGGTTAAGGATCTGGCATTGTCACTACAGCAGCCGGGGTCATTGCTGTAGTGTGGGTTTGATCCCTGGCTCAGGAACTTACACATGCCATAGCCATAAATAAATACATACATACATACATACATACAGCATACAAATCAGTACACTGGTTTATATGGGTATAAATAAATGCAATGAAATGATTTATTTTTATTTTCTTTAGTATTAAAACTCATTACACAGAAATATTTAAATGTCCTTCACAAATCCCCAGTGTTCCTCAATGGAATATAAATGGTTATAATACAATTAAATTATATTATTGGCTTGATGTTAACAAAAATCTTCAGGTTTTTTTTTTTTCTTCCCACTGTGACCCTCATATTTTTCCCACAACACAAATATTTTCCCCTATTACACAGGCTCGTGTGCATCCTGATCTGACCCCATCCATAAGGCAAAAGAAAATGATCTTGCCTGGCTGGGCCTTCGACTGAGCACAGGGCCGCCCTCACACAGAGTCTTTGAACAGTCAACGCTAAATTCTTTCTCTTTTCAGGTCACACGTCTCTATGACTCTAGCTTTCTCCATGTGTGACATGGTGGCATAGGTTACTGAGAAGCAAGGAAATGGGATCAAGCTAGATAATCTTATTTTATCAATTGTAAGGACCCTGGGTTTGCTTTTATACTCTCTAATGTCATATACAAACTAGATTATTCTATTTGATTTTGATATATTTTCCTAGGGCCTTATATTTCACGGTTACTAGTTTCCTCTCTGAGGTTTGCACTTGTGGGTTTGCACTGATAACATTCATGTCTGAGAGATGCCAAGTTTACTTGGATGTTTCCTCGGTCGATTCACATAAGAGAGTGAAACTTGCCCCCTTAACAGTTCCAACAGACTTTCCAAGAAAAACCTCTTTCTAACCCAGAAATAGCCCATTCTCCCTCCATTCTTTCTTTCATCGAGCTCCATCTAATGGCAATCCCGTGCTTTTCAGTACAAAGGGAAACTCATGGTTTCCAGGTAAAGAGTAAAACTCCCCTAAAGGTTAAAAGGGAGCTGAGTGTGGGCTAAGCAGGAAGCCTTGAGGTTTATCATCTGCTGCATCAGAGTTTTACTGACTGGGTTGATTTCAGCTCTGAGCACAGAGAAAGTCAACCAAAGAGAAAGCGTATGCTTTCACTCAATCATATCACAAAGCAATACACCCCTGGTGCACAGCTCCAAGCAACGCTTGCCAGGGGCTGGAACAATCCAGCGGTTCTAAATACAAAGTCAGATAAGAAAATTGCAGGCTTGAGATGGAAGACTGCAGGAGGCCTCTCTAGCAGCCCTTTACTGGGTTGCTTTATAATTAGGGAGCTATGCGACAAACAAAAAGGCACAGAGCTGTGGCCACACACATCAGGATGGAAACAGCAAGAACAGTAATGCAACATCGGTCACTCTGCTGCTGGAAAGAGTGGAGAGATCCACAGCTGCAGCTCATAGGGTGGCATTCAGTAGCTGCTGGCCATGCTCTCTGCTGAGTCACTGGCTTTGGCAAGACAAATTGGCCCAGACCCAGTAAGCAGGTGATGAAGAGGAAAAAAGCCCGCTCTTTAAGTAGCGAAACCCTTTTTCCTAAGGCTTACTTTTTATTTTAGTCCAATCTTTTCTTTATTATGTTTTCTATATTTGAGCCATTCAGAAAGCACTGTAAGTATATTTATCAACGTCTTGAGTGATTACAAATATATCCTTCTCCAGGGAGGAGGCCCTTTCTTCCTTCCCACTTTTCTTTCTCTCCAAATATACAGGCATATGAGCACACACACAAGCGTGTGCAAGCACACTCACACACACACACACATGCTGGGAGGATTTATGGCTATGGTTGAAAAAAAATAGAGAATCCAACACCAGAAATGAGATAACAAGGACAATATGAGAGGGAAGCCACCCTAGGCAGCCTGGTCCCGGGTCTGTGACTAAAGGCATCTGATGTGTACAGAAGCACCCTTGCCCTCAGCCTGGGCTCAGGCTGCCACTCAAGGTGGACTCCTCCAGGAAACTTTGTGAGTTCCTACCTTGTGCCTTTACAACAACTTGCTTAATTGGCAAGGTTTTCTATCCCATGAGTGAGCTGATAACTATTTCCACTGAAAGGCTGTGAAAGGTGGGACTGCTCCATCCGGAAGCAGCTGTTTGCGTTCCAGAACACCCATCGGGGCCAGCTGGACTTGCTTTATTATCTCTTTGTTATCGAGATGAGGTTGCTCCCTATAGAGGATCCTGGCTCCTCAAAGGGCTTGCATTTCCAGCGTCTTACTATATTTACCCATGACAGTGGGAGGGACTCTGCTTCTCTAGTCAAAGGTGAACGACTATTACAAAAATGAGCTAAGGACGGAGGTGATTTCAAAAGAAAGGCAGGAAATGCAGTAATGCAGCTCCGTTTCACTTCATCTAGCATCACTCCCTCTCCCCAAACCAAATACTCCTCTACCGGTGGTTCTGGCTATCCGCCATAATTTGTCTGCTAATAAGGAAATTCTTGTCTCAGACTGCCTTCCCTTCCAGAACGTCAATAGCAGTGTCCGCAAGGAAATCCGAATTTAGAGAAAATGCCTTCTGTGTCCTCCTATAATGATCTCATTGCCTTTGGGAAGTGTTGGGCCAGACTCCTACCCTGGAGGAGTTTCTCAGCATCGTGGGAACTCATCCTTTGCTTGGAACTTCACTTCTTACCCCCAACTGGATTCATTTGCACACATGCTGCCTTACAACAAACACCCACTCTGTATCTGAGGCCTGATGGTAATCATACGGGCCCATAATCCCCTTCCTTCCCTAAAACAGGGGAAGGTGTATTTCCTCAATTCTTTTCATTCATCCACCCACAGAGAAGATTTCAGGTTGGTCGAGAGATAAAAGGCTCAGGATATGAAAGGTCAACATTTAAGCCCTGTCATTCCTCTGGCAGATAACCGCTGCACTTTCGCTTGGGTTTGCCTTGTCGTATGGTCAGAAATTCATTCAGCTGCAAGAAACAGAGATCTGTCCTCCAAATGACATATGTGCATCAGGATCATCTTCCAGAAACTCTTAGTTTACATTTTATTGTCTGTTCAAGGTAACAATGTACCAGGTTGAAAGGCTTAGCTTCCTGGAGTCTCTCAGGTTGGGGTTGGCATTGTTACCTTGAACAAAATTAATAAGGGAGAAAACTGGATTTTGAGCAAGAAAGCGTGATTGCTGCAATCCCAGCATCTATCACTGTGACTGCAAACAGTAAATTATATATTTTCACTGAATGAGGCCTTAACATATTAAGACAAGGCATGGTCAAATTCTAAAGTAATAAGACTTTTTCAGTTATCACTAAAATATGTGACTGAGAAAATTTCATGATCATGGAGATAAGCATACAAGGCAAAGATTAGTTTGATTCCTTTGGATTCTTGCCCTTCTTGATGACATAGAGGAAAAAAAAGAGAGAGAACTCAGAAGGTCCCTAACATGCTCTAGCCATCCTTTCTTTCGATAATTGTAGCTCTCAGAGTTGCAAGGATCTTTAAAAATATTGCACCACTCAATCTGGCCTGCAGAGGTGGAATGATCTTAACATCAGCTCTTCCCTGAATAATTTTTATGAATCCCAAGGATAATGACTCTGGTAAGCTTCCTGCTACAGATCTGCGACTATTTCTGTAACTTTAGAGAAAATCATCACACAAATGGAATATCCTGTATAAACATGATCTTGGGATGGTCTTTATTTTTCAGCACCTGGATGAGTTTTCATAAAATAGAGGTATCCAATGATGTCTTTGACTTAAGCAGAGCCTTGTAAACTCCACTAAATAAGGACTTACTTTACCTGTATTGCAGGGACTGTGTTGGGCCCTGAGAATGCAGAGAAGAATCATGTTCTTCAAGCAGTTTATAACGCAGTGTGGAGAGACATTTCTGATATAAGTAGTCTTATCAACAGACAAACACACGCTATAGGATACTTAGGAGGATAGGACTAGATCCGCCTGGAGAAGATTCTTCAAGGTTGCTAGAAGGCTCTGTGTTGGGCTGTGGTGTAGAGTAGGACTTGAGGGATTTGCTGGAAAATTCTATCCTTTTGTATTCAATTCATCACAGTAGTATACAGTAGTATAAAACAAGAAAGAAATTGGGAGAGCAAGCACGAAAGTGGGAGAGTGACAGTTTGAACGTGAATTAAAATCAGAGCTTTGGAGAAGGCTGTTTTTTGTTTTTGTTCTTGTCTTTTTATGGTTGCACCTGCGGCATATGGAAATTCCCAGGCTAGGGGTCGAATCGGAGCTACAACTGCCAGCCAATGCGGGATCCAAGCCATGTCTGTGACCTATACCACAGCTCACGGCAACACGGGATCCTTAACCCACTGAGCGGGACCAGGGATCAAACCCACTTAGGATACTAGTCAGGTTTGTTACCACTGAGTCACAATGGGAATGCCTGAAACAGTTTTTAGTTATGGCATCAGGCATGTCACTGCCAAGGCAGACTGGAAAATATAAGACTGGTAGGGATTTTGTAGGCTGATCAAATTTTCCAAAGGCTAAAGTGTTAAACCTTTTTCCCCCTTGACCTTCCTTTTCATTTGATCAGAAAAAAGTTGGGAGTTCAGAGTCACAGGCAACTTTCCCTTAACTGTGGACTTGCTATTTGGCACCTTGGAGAACAAAACATCCCCCAAACTGAAGATTTTCAGATTATGGTGCCAAATGATTTCAAAATATTTAAAAAACTATTTTAAAAGTAAATCACAGCACCTGTTTTCTGTAGTAACTAAAAGTATCCAATTTTTTTTTTGCTTTTTAGGGCCTCACCCGCGGCATATGGAGGTTCCCAGGCTAGGGGTCCAATCGGAGCTACAGCTGCCGGCCACAGACACAGCCACAGCAACGCGGGATCCAAGCCGAGTCTGTGACCTACATACACCACAGCTCACGCAACGTGAGCGAGGCCAGGGACGGAACCTGCAACCTCATCATTCATTGTTGGATTCGTTTCCACTGCACCATGACGGCAATGCTGAAAAGTACCCAACTTTTTACAGAATTCAATTTGGAAAGCTGGAGAAGAGGTAAAGAGCATTGTGACAAAAAGTTTCAGAATGAAATCCAGTTCCTGCTCAAAGGAAACAGCTATTTCTTTGGCAGCCTGAGAAGCAATTCCTGTGCCTTCCAAACTCAACCCTCGTCCCTTTTCCCAACTAACAGAAAACAGGGGTGAAGGAAAGAATCCAGCTCAGAAGTCACTTGGAGGTTGATGGGACAGGAAACCCCAAAATCCTAAACTGTAGTCAGTCAAAGCCTGTGTATGGTTGTAGTTGACCGACTAAATTGAGGCTTCAAAATGATGACACTGATGGGGTGCTTTGGCACTCTGCATGGAGAGTTCTCTCTAGATACTCCATGTTGCCAGGTTTGTTTTTTTTTTAAACCTCTGTTAGCTTGGATGTCTCAAGTTTTTGCATTTTTTTCTATTTTTGTCTTTTATCGTTTTAGGGCCGTACCTGAGGCATGTGGCGTTTCCCAGGCTAGGGGTCAAATTGGAGCTACAGCTGCCGGCCTACGCCACAGTCACGGCAACGCGGGATCTGGGCCACATTTGCGATCTACACCACAGCTCACGGCAACTCCAGATCCTTAACCCACTGAGCGAGGCCAGGGATCAAACCCGCAACCTCACGGTTCCTAGTCGGACTTGTTTCTGCTGAGCCACGACGGGAACTACCATAGTTTTTGCATTTTTCTCAGAACTCTGATGGGTGTTCCAAATGAGACACATCAGATTATCATATTTTTTTCTCAAGAAGGTGTTCGTATTTGCTGTGGTTGTTCCTTTTCTTGGTTGTGTTTGCAACTCAGGGTGTCAAGATTGCCTATTTTATCTTATTTTCCACTTAATCTAATTTAATTCTCTTGTACTGCTCCTGTCTTTGTGGAGGAAATTGACACCCAAGCCAGGGTGACAGTTGGTTCTTCAGTGTAAGTAGCTCATACTGTCCTGTGGGAATGTAGGAAATGGAGCAACCTTAGTCTGTGAAAACCAGTCAGGCATTTGCAGATAACATGCGTCTGTTATCAGGCAATTAAGAGAAAAGGCCCTCACAGTCTAATGGATTGAAGTTGCAGCCTTGACCTTTTAACTCGAATCACTGAAATATTCTGCCCTCTCTTAACCGAGGGCTTTATCAAAAGCTAATCCATCATAGGAATGACAGATTCAGGACAAGGGGCACCCCTGGCTCTCTCCAGCGGTTCCCTGGATGAAGCGCCTCGCTGTGTGGTCTTAAACTCACGAGAGCGCATGAGCGCCAGAAGATTCACAGCAGTACCCAGAGGCCAGGGTGTAGTCCTGGCAACTGAGGGTGACAGATGGAAAAGGGAAAATCCTTCTTGAAAACAGCCATTTCTTCTAAGAGACATCTTCCTGCCTGTGTGGCAATGAGAACATTCTGTTTCATCGGGGAGTGTATAAGACAGCTCTTTGAAACAGATTTTCTCATTTGTTGAGATTAGGAATCGGGTCTTTATGAAAGAATTGAAATCTGCTTCCCAACAGGTGCTTTTAAGATTTATATGCTCAAAAATAATGTAATTTCAGTCAACATTGTTAGAGACCCACCAGTTCTGAGACATTCAGACTTCTGCTTGCTATAGAGTTCTTTTGAATAGAAACATTTTTCATGACATTTTCTTGTGGATGTAGGAGAATCATGTATGAGAATCTGATATAGATAAAATCAAACAATAATCAACCAATAGCCGATTACAGTATGTTGCTACTTTATCTCAAGTTGGTTATTTGAATTAGGATGTTATCATCTTTAGGAGGTATATTAGGTTGCTAGGTCTCTCATAACCATGTCCCATGGACAAGGTGGCTCAATGAATTTTCTCAGGATTCTGGAGGTGAGAATTTTCTAGGGATTCATGAGTGGCTCAATGAATTTTCTCAGGATTCAGAGTGGCAGCAGAGTTGGTTTCCTCTCTCCTTGGCTTGTAGATGGCTGTCTTCTCCCCATGTCCCCACACCATCTTCCCTCTGTACTTGTGTGTGTCCTAGTCTCCTCTTCCTGTGGGACACCAGCCATACTGGATGAGGCCTCACTTATGATCTCATTTTAATTTAATCACTACTTTCAAGGCTCTATCTTCAAATAGTCTCATTCTGAGGGACTAGGGGTTAGGAGTTCAACATATGAGTTTTTTTGAGGGTAAGGGCACAACTCAATCCGCAATAGGAGGTATTAGCAAGAAAACATATTTGCAACATGCACAAATGCACTGAGGCATATGACAGGCAATGGGATATTTCACATACATTATTTCATATACTTACAATGATCCCTACAGCTAGATTATTTGAATCTATTTCATAAATAAGAAAACTTGGGCTCAAAAATTGAGTCACTTCTCCAAAGCTGTGGAGAAGCAACTGCCAAAAGCAAGTCTGTACCCTCTCTCCAGAACACATACTGATGACCACTATGCTCTTCTGCAGTTTATCCAAGGTCACAGAGCTGGTTGGCAGCACATGCAGGTCTCCTAATTTCAGAACAGCATTCTATTGCACTTATATGCAAATGATATTAGGTAACTGTACTTTTCACTATTCTGATTATTCAAAATGAGGGTAACACATTTTGCCTTGTGTTAGCAAAGGTGTTTTATTTTTCAAGGGGTAGAGAATACTAAACACTATGAGATCTTAAAAACCATCAATGCCTTGCTTATTAACTCAGTTATTTATGGTTATTGAAAGAATATATTCAGGTAGGGTGACTGATACTCCAGTTTTCCTGGAACAGAGGGCTTTCCCAGGATATGGGAAGGTGTTTCTTTGTTTTTTGCTTTTTAGGGTTGTACCCACAGCATACGGAAGTTCTCAGGCTAGGGGTCAAACTGGAGCTACAGCTGCTGGTCTAAACCACAGCCACAGCAACGCAGGATCTGAGCCTCATCTGCGACCTACACCACAGCTCTTGGCTACACTGGATCCTTAACCCACTGAACAAAGCCAGGGATCGAACCCACATCCCCATGGATCCTAGTCAGGTTTGTTAATCCCTGAACCACCAAGGTAACTCCAGGATATGGGAAGTTTTATTGTAAACCTGAAACAGTCTCAGTTTTGGAAACAAACTGAGAAGAAGAAAGTATAACGAACAGTCTCAACAGCCATAGACTCAAGTCCTACGGAGAATCAGATTATTAGTTCAGACACAACTGCTAAAGATTGCTGAGAGATCAAACATACAAATGGACGATGGCCAGACCATGTACAAAAACAGAAATTTGACCCACAACCTGCAGCAGCTTGTCCAGGAAATTATGCCCTTGTCTCCAATAATTAATTCAGGAAGGACTTCCCGTAGTGGCGCAGCAAAAATGAATCAGACTAGGAACCATGAGGTTGCAGGTTTGATCCCTGGCCTTACTCAGCGGGTCAAGGATCCAGGGTTGCTGTGAACTGTGGTGTAGGTTGCAGACAAGGCTTAAATTTGGCATTGCTGTGGCCATGGTGTAGGCCGGCAGCTACAGCTCAATTCAGCCCCCAGCCTACGAACATCCATATGCTGCAGGTGCAGCCCTAAAATTAAAAAAAAAAGACCAAAAGAAAAAAAAATTCAGCAAGCCCACCTGCTCTAAGTCACACTTACAGGATGCCTGATTGCTCTCTTTAGTGACAGTCCAGGAAGCTAAACAATAACTTCTGTAACAATCAGCCCAAAATGACCTGGACCTGATTAATAACGGAGAGCTTCCTTAATTTTTGTACCTGCTTCCAACTTAGAACCAATTAGAGAAAGCCCATTAATCACGCCTAACCAATTACGCAGGATACCTCACTTCTAGTTAATCTGCCGGCGGCTTCCCCATGCCAAAAGCCTTCTATCAGGACACAGCTGAAGCCTTCCCTTTTTTTCGTCTTTAAAACTTTCCCAGAGTTCCCGTCATGGCTCAGTGGTTAACGAATCTGACTAGGAACCATGAGGTTGCGGGTTCGATCCCTGGCCTCGCTCAGTGGGTTAAGGATCCGGCGTTGCCGTGAGCGGTGGTGTAGATTGCAGACGCGGCTCGGATCCCGCGTTGCTGTGGCTGTGATGTAGGCTGGCAGCTACAGCTCCTGTTAGACCCCTAGCCTGGGAACCTCCATATGCCGCAGATGCGGCCCTAGATAAGGCAAAAAGACCAAAAAAAAAAAAAACTTTCCCACTCCTCCACCGGCCTTTGGGCGTCTGTGAAAATACAGGTGACGGGGGCAGACCCCCACCTGGGAGGGCAGACCACCTCCACCCGCACCGCGCGCCACCGGAAGCTCAGAATATATGGACTTTGTTGTCATTCGGACGACCTTTGGTTATGCCCACACACCAAGAGGACACTCTTTCTCTGTTTACTCCAGTGTTCCACCATTTTGGTGACTCAGCATTTTGTCTCTGTTGCTCTTACCTCTTCGCTGCCACTGAAAACAGTCTCTATCGCCTCAGGGTCTCGGGCTTCTGTTTACTGCCTTACTTCTGCATTCTTCAGGTTCTCTTCTTTTCCATCTCTTTGAGGTGAGAGAGAGGTGGGGGGAGGGGGAGGGAGAGGGAGAGGGAGAGAAAGAGAGAGAGACCGAGAGCGCGCACGCCAGCGCACAGGCGCGCTCACTCGCGCAAGCGCATCTGACAGCAAAATGCATGGACTGCCTAGGGAATATGCTTATTATGCATCATTGTGGCTCCAGCCAATTCTTAAGCTGCTGGCTAGGCTTTACATGTTTGCCTTTGGCTCAAAAGCCTGCCCTTGGCCTCTTAGCTGTACTGTGCTGAGACCATCATGCAAAACAAACTATGGTAACTTATGCATAAAAAGATTATTTCATTCAACCGGGTCTGTGGTTATAGCTTTCCTTAAAGTGTACTTTTATAAAGCTGGCCGATAACAATAACTTTAACGAGGGTTACCGTCTAAAGATGACGTTTTATCCTTACAAAAAAGATACAGTATTTGTATTGAACATGTGAAGTACACATGGCAAAGCACACTATAAATTCCCCTACTTTTCTTATTCCCAAGAGCTCTTTTTCTCTTTGTATCTGGAAGAAAGAGAAGCTTTGAGTAAGTGCTCAGATTTGGCAGACTTTTATTTCTGCCATGTTACTGTTGGGCTTTCCTGAACAGAAAATCTTACAAATTAGATTTCAAGCAAACAACATGTCATTCTTCCACCTTCTTGAATGACCCCTTGCATATGAAGAATTTTTCTTTTTCCTTTTTTTTAGTTTTAAAATTTTTTTATTGAAGTATAGTTGATTTACAACGTTCTGTTAATTTCTGCTGTTCAGCAATGTGATTCAGTTATATATATATATTCTTTTTCATGTTCTTTCCATTATGGCTTATCACGGGGTGCTGAATATATTTCCCTGTGCCATACAGTAGGACCTTGTTGTTTATCTATCCTGTCTGTAATAGTTTGTGTCTGCTAATCCCAAACTTCCAATCCTTCCCTCCCTCACCCACACTTGAGGCATTTCAATAAATAATTTATGAATTGTTATCCATTTATAGTTCTATGTACTGCTTTCTTCTCAAATAATTTGAAATGAAGAATGGCTGCTTTTGAATACATTTTTTATAAAGTTGTTCAAAGATATTTAATTTTTTGTTTGTTTGTTTGCTTGCTTTTTAAGGCTGCACCCGCGGCAAATGGAGGTTCCCAGGCTAGGGGTCAAAGCGGGGCTACAGCTGCTGACCTACGCCACAGCCACAGCAACGCCGGATCCTTAACCCACTGAGCAAGGCCAGGGATTGAACGCACAACCTCATGGTTCCTAGTCAGATTCGTTAACCGCTGCGCCATGACGGAAACTCCAAAGATATTTAGTTAATGTTGAATTCCTTGCTTTCATTCATTTGTAATTTGTTTCTCCTATTTACTGAGCACCTTTAACCTTTCAGGTTTGTAGGATTTTGTCTTGCATGAATAGTCTGATTTTCAAAGCAAAATTATTATGCCTAACCTCCCCCCCAAATTACTTTACTATGGATACATCAGTAGATGAATGCTCAGAGAAACATAATTTCAATATCAAAAGATAATTAGGCTCAAAAGCAGCAGTTTCGGAATCTAATTTTCATCATTTAAGCAGAGGAGAACAAGCCTATGGCATATGATTAATCCAGATGACTAGAGCAATGAGTTCAAGAGGCAAAGGTGTCTTAATTTTGGACTCTCTCTACTAAACAAATCACTGCTCACTTTTCCAGATGGTATTTGTATTGGGAAATACAATTTTTAAATCTGTTGATGTAAGTCAGCTGCTTTAATCTTTTTTTTGTTTTTGTTTTTAATTTTATGACCACACCCATGGCATATGGAAGTTCCTGGGCCAGGGACTGAATCAAGCCACAGCTGTATCCTATGCCACAGCTGCGGCAATGCCAGGTCCTTTAACCCACTGTGCCACAGCAGGAACCCCAAATCTTCTTCTTTTTCAAGTTTTATTGAAATATAGTTGGTTTACAATATTGTGATCATTTCTGCTGTACAACCAAGTGATTCAGTTACACATATAGACACATGTTTTCTTTTTTCTTTTTTTTTTTGCCTTATCTAGAGCCGCACCCATAGCATATGGATGTTCCCAGGCTAGGAGTCTAACAGGAGCTGTAGCTGCCGGCCTTCACCACAGCCACAGCAACACGGGATCCGAGCCACGTCTGCGACCTACACCACAGCTCACGGCAACACCGGATCCTTAACCCACTGAGCAAGGCCAGGGATCGAACCTGCAACCTCATGGTTCTTAGTCGGATTCATTAACCGCTGATCCACGACAGGAACTCCTAGACACATGTTTTCTTGCTGGTGTTATTTCTCAGTGAGATAATGACTGGCAATCCCAGTATACAAATTCCTATTTCATGGAGATGATTTTCTAGTCCCAAGATCTACTCAAACTTGAAGGAAAGTAACTTCAGCCTGCAGGTCCTCTGTGACCAAAGACGAGATCATCCAGTGTGGGGTGTTCAGCCCTTTCATGACTTCCTGTGGTGCCAAGTATAGACGCCGGGACATGCAGTCAGTCAGAAGGCTGATGGGAATGCCCTGGTGACCTAGCAGTTAAGGACTTGTTCTTGTCACTGCTGTAGCAACTCATTTCTGAGAGCCATTGTATTGTGAGTTTATGCAAGACAGACCCAGATAAAGCAGGTCTAGAAATACAGGCCAAACTAAGGCTCTCAGCTATAAGAACCAAGATAGGTCAGACACTGAGAGGCCTGGGGCACATAAGTAACAGGTGCCTGGCAGATCTTTGGGGAGGTGTTTGGGTGTAGGAAGTGAGAGGGGGGTAGGGAATGACTGGAAGTTGGGAGAAGGGAGTTTCATTTTCAAAAGTCAACATCCAGAGACTGGGTTTAGAAAACTATGCCAGGAAAGAGGCCTCGGTGGCCCTGGGGCTGTTAAGAAGGCCTTGCTCTTCCCACTTTGCACCACTCACCACTCTGCACAATACGTTGTCTTATTTCAAGACTTCTATCATCAATTAAATCCACATATCTTTTCTGAGTCTTGCTGTGGGGTTAAGAAGAGTGTTATTTCAGGCCACTGCTGTGTTCGCAAAGCTGTTGCTTATATAAATCCTCTTTTCACCACTGATGGGTGATGGTAGAGCTAACCGCTGGTAACCTCTGGAGCTTTAAAACTTCCCACCAGCTGCTGAATGCCCATATCAAATACATCAGCATGTTTACAGGAGAAATTCCAGACTGGACCAGGTTAAATATCCTCAAGTTGTCCTGTTCTCCCTTATGTATTTCACATTTCCCGTTGCTGTCCGGCTGTATCTTTCCAGCCCTCTAGCTAGTAAGGCCCCTGTCATCCACACACAGCATCCTGAGCACAAGTTACAGCCTCTCTCCATCCTCACTGTCACCAAGTCAGGAAAATGACTTCATCTTTTAATTCATCTGACGTAGGGTTCTTCTTGGACTCTAGCCTAGAATTGGCTGACACAGAAAGCGTATATTTCTTCCTTTAATTTGACTATAAACCTGTATTTTAGCTGGATACTTCCCCTTGGTTAATTTGTCCATATTCCCACTCTGTGTTTACTACAGTAAATTAAGTACATTTGGAGGAGCTCTGTTAAAAATATGATGATGGGAGTTCCCGTCGTTGCTCAGTGGTTAATGAATCCAACTAGGAACCATGAGGTTGCGGGTTCGATCCCTGGCCTTGCTCAGTAGGTTAAGGATCCAGCGTTGCCGTGAGCTGTGGTGTAGGTTGCAGACACAGCTCAGATCCCGCGTTGCTGTGGCTGTGGTGAAGGCCGGCAGCTACAGCTCCTGTTAGACCCCTAGCCTGGGAACCTCCATATGCCACGGGTGCGGCCCTAGATAAGGCAAAAAGACAAAAAAAAAATTATGATGATGGTCTCACCCAAAGCTGATTCCAAATAGCATCTCTAGGTTTGGGTCCCAGGCCACTCAGTCACTGTGTTCTCTGCTCTGCCCCCTGATTGGCCCCTGGGGAGAAAGGTATTTCGCAATGTGTCTGCATGGCCTCAGCCATCACCACTTCATTAATTCCATTCATGGAGGGCACTATGACCCTGGGACCCTGACTGTTCAGTCTTAAGCCTCATCTATTTCTCTCCAATTTGTATGATTTAACTTGACATGTTCAATAGGTAATGAAAGGCTAAGGTTAACTTCAACCTCAGAATAAGCTTATTTTCCTCACCCACTATTCCAAGTTAGCATCAGGGCCTAATATTATTATGTATCTGCGTCCAATGACAGGTCCCATCTATCCCAATTTCAAATCTTTATCAGTTACTTATAACTATAAGAAGCAGAATCTGTCTTTTGGAAAGTATCTCCTCTGGGTCTCTACTAAATTCCCTACTTCCTCTCAAAAAGAGGCCTTTTGATCTTAGCTCATATTTAGAAGACAGAGGCTCTTAATAAGTAACCAAATTCATGTAAACAGCACTACTTACTGCCCCAATTCTGCTAGGTGACTCACCCTGAGGAAACTCTGAGCCATCGTTTTCTAGATACTATGCTATAACACCCCCCCACACACACATACTGTTTTATAACAGCAAAAGGAATGATTCAGGAAAAGTAAGATGTTATTTTATTTTATTTTTTTGCCTTTTTTTATGTAGAGCCGCTTCCGTGACATATGGAGGTTCCCAGGCTAGAGGTCTAACAGGAGCTGTAGCTGCCGGCCTTCGCCGCAGCCACAGCAACGTGGGATCCCAGCCGCATCTGCAACCTTCACCACAGCTCAGGGCAACGCCGGATCCTTAACCTGCTGAGCAAGTCCAGGGATCGAACCCGCAAACCTCATTGTTCCTAGTCGGATTCGTTAACCACTGAGCCACGACGGGAACTCCAAGATGTTATTTTAGAATAGATTCCATTTCTGGTATACACTGTTGGCCTCAACATTGCACCTGTTAAGTATACAAGGCTCTAATTCACCCGTAAGCAAACTCTCTACTTCTAAGATTTATTTTCTATTGCAAAATGTATTTCTATGATTGCTTATGTTTCTGCGTTTTAATCAAAGAACAGTTTGGGTTGCAGCATTATCGTCTTAAGAAAGATGAGAGGATCCGTATTCTGATGAGTCACCACAGCCAGCTGGCTAGTCAGGAATGATTCCATGTGCATCAGTGTCAGCTGCGGTGAGTATTCCTGCCAAAGTGATAGGGATGGAGTGGGCACAGGTGGTTGTAGAGGTCTCAATAGGGGATCACAGAGAAAGAGGGAAACCTGGGGGATGCTGGGAGACCACTCTAAGCTCAAGGAAACCATCAGAACAAGGCCGGCTTGCTTGACTAGCGGAGGTGAGAGAGTTGCTTCAGATAATTGGGTAGGGGATGGGATGAGGCCTGCATTCAGATTCAGACCAAGGGCGAGAGTTTAAGGACCGCCGTTCGGCTAGTTTGAATATACACCTTACTGGATACTAGGGAGGAGCTACTACTCCCAGAAAGGAAGAGGCGGGCCTTTCCAATCCCCACGCCCCTTGGATGGTAAAACTGTGGCCCAGGGGATCCTGGGGCAGACGCTTCCTTGCCTGCCCGCTTGCCTCTCTCACAAGCGTCCTCTCCTAGTAAATCTGTTTCTTGCCTATCACTTTGTCTCTCGCTGTATTCCTTCTCCGTAGAGGCGTAAAGAACCTGAACCTCAGTGAGTCCAGACACGGGGTGAGTAATTTTAATTTAAAACCGTGCGTTCAAGTTCCAATCTGGGTTTTGACTGGGTTAAAGTCCCAGCACATGGGTTCAAGTCCCAATCTGTGTTCTGGCTAGGTTCGGGCCGTTAGTGCTGTCAGTTTCAAAAGGGCAGCCTTGCATGTGTGTGCAGCACCACAGTAATCAAATGTGTGGCAGGCAATGGTTAATGGATGCCTTCTGATGGTCAATTGCACGAGTAGTCCTCTTCTTTCTGCTTCAACAAATACAGCTTCTTGGCAACACCATCAGAATAATTCTTTAGTTTTACTGGAAATATGACCACCTACCTTGACTGAACATGTGGGTTTTCTTCTCAGGAAACATTACGGTGTGAACCAAACTGATTGCAACTGAAGATAAAGTGTCGTGATCAGTTGAAGATCAGACGGGACACAGAATTTAAGTTCTCTCCCTTCCCCTGCTCTTCTTCAAACGAAGTTCCTCTCGCTTTACAGTTTTAAAAACAGGAGTGAAAGTGTTTAAGAACAGAGTTGTGGTTACTGAAGGGGTAACATCTTGGGGAAAGTTTCTGAAGGTCTAGAAATGCCAAAATTAAGAAGTTTAGATTTTCTTCTTTAGGCCGATGGTTCTTCATTTTTCCCTCCCCCCCTTCCTACTTCAGTCTCTTCCTTTGTATCTTTCTGTTACTTTTTTCCCCCCAAATATTAGAGTAGATCCCTGAAGAAATCAAATTTAATCTTACCTGACTAATTATAATTGAAAATAGATGAGATCAGAGAAACTCCATCACACGTGTACTTCAGGGAAGAACCCTGTAACTCGCCTTGAGCTGGCTCCTGGGGTGCCTCTGTGACATCCCCTGGAGTTCTTTGAAATACAGACACAAATAGAGATTTTTAGGTAATGAGAGCCAGTCATGCATTTCGGAGCAGAGAAGGCAAGTCTTTTCTCAGCTTGTGAGCCCTCTCTTGGGCTCATTTTCTCCTTTGGACCGTGGAGACAATCAAACCTTCCAGAAAGGTTGCAGTAATTAGAAACAAAGTACTTGGCACAGTGCCTGCTGTGTAGGTGTTCAAATAAATGTAATTGCAAAGTTAATGATCATGACAATGATAATGGAAACAGAGGGTGTCCGCAGGCACCAAGTTCCAAGTTTCCAAACTCATTATGAGATCTGTATCTGTGATTGGGTTCTTGGGCGACTCCAATCCCACGTTCAGAAGACCACAGGCTACCACTGCACGGCCACCATGAGGAGTCACTCCCTGTGTACTCTGGTTGGTCCTGGATGTCTAAGGATGCAGTTCTACCACAGGCTTTCTCAAGCAGGATATAAGCTGAGCTGCATGCTGACTCTCTGTGGGTCCCCTGGCAGACCTCCACTCAGAAGTGCCATTCTGGTGTGTGGCTGGTACACCCAAGGATGAAGCAAGCGCTCCCTCCTCGCCGTGCTCAGCAATACTCCACGTACTTTCTACTCCAGATGGATCCCTGCCGCCAGATAACTCTGCTCCAACTCTGGAGCTCTGGGGAAAGTAGCGTGTTACACGTTTTCCCCTAAGATTCCCCATGTGTCATGTTATGGATACAATACATTTGAATTGTGTCATAGCTATGTGCCTGTTATCTGTGGCTGTTCACCTTTACCATTCATTTATTTATCATCGCTACAGCAAAGAGATATTGAATGCCCGTATGTGCCAAGGGCTGGTTTAGGTAGGTGTGGAAAATTCCTTGACAGCCCAGCCTACCAAGTAAATGTCAGGTAAATGTTAGCCATATATGCATATCATATCTATATCTCAAACTCAAAAGATACATACGGTGTGTGTGAACTCAAAAAGATATATATTTTTAAAGATACATGTATCCGCTCAAAGGACATTTAATGTGGAAAGTCAAAGCTGACTTTTAAATATGTTTGTGTCTTTCCAGGGTGACTTATATGGCACTGCCAACACCATCTGCTCTAGAGCAGAAAGACTACTTAATAGGCAAAAGCAGCTGCAAGCTTAGGCTTCAATGTACTCTTTTAGTTCCCTCCAGGATGACCTGGTGTGACCACCCTTTCTAGGTAAAGAGGATTCTATCTCCCTTTGACAATAAATCCTCAACCTGAGGAAAGAGAGCTCTTGTCAGCCTGGCTGACTTTAAGTCACAGGAGGCTGGATTTTACAACGTAGTCCTGCCTCGCAAAGGCCAGAGTGTTGATCGCTCAGACAGACGAGTAAATCCAGCTGGGTCCGCTTTAGGATCAGATTGCTTGTTTCACTGTTTCAGCACCACTGATGTGAGGAAGGGTAATATTTCTGAAATACTAACATACGTCACTCTTGCCCTGCTATTTGAGATGCACTAAGACACGGTGGTTAATCCCTAGGATGGGGGTGCGGACAGGGGTGGAGGAGGCAGAGACTGGTGGGGGGTGGGGGTGGGGGGCAGGGGACGAAGGAGAGTGAAACGTGTTGAGATCAAGGTCTTCCATTCTTGGAAAGTGAAGATTTGAAATTAGAGTAAATATTGCTCAAGGAAAATATTTTAAATCTCTTGCACACCTGACATTGTGGGATGAGAGTGGACACTGCCTTGGATTCTTTTTGGGGATTTGGTCTGAAAGTAAACTATCTCAGGACTAACTGCTCTGTGGTAGGCAACTTTTGGCAAATGACTTGTTAGTGAAGGCAAATACAGGATCATTGGAGGAGGTCTGGGAAATAAAAGTGCTTGAGAGAAAAAAAAATCTCATAACATATGTACGCATTTCCTTCCAGTATGTTCTCAGCATTTTAGAAAATAATTGAAAGTATACGATACATAAAAGTTACCTTACTGTTTTGTCTGACAGTAAACACTGCAAAAAGAACATTTTTGTCTGCATATATTTTGCATAGCACAGGGGACTATATTCAATATCCTGTGGCAAACCACAATGGAAAAATGTGAAAAAGAACGTACTGAGTCACTTTGCTGTGCAGCAGAAATTATTACAACATTGTAAAGCAACCATACTTCGATAAAATTTGAAAGAAAGATACTCCAGGAAAAAAAAAACTTACATATATTTTAAAATTCACTATGTTTTAGTGCAAAATTAGGCAAAGCCATGTTTATTGCAGAAAATTTAGCAAATAAAATAAATCATCCTAACTAATCAGAGAAAATCACTATTAATATAGTTAGTCCCGAGCCATAGACAAGTATTCTACCTATAAAAACCTCTTTTTCTTATCTTTAAAATATCCACTAATAATGGTATCTTCCTTATTGGGATATTATACTTCATATAATGTAAAATATTTCTCACAGTGGCTGGAATATCTAATTTATAATTGCATACTAATTTTAAACAACGCAATATCAACCTCTACAAATTGTTTTAAAATCTGCTTTTTTTTGGAGTTCCCACTGTGGTACAACAGGATCGGTGCCTCTCTAGAGCGCTGGAACAGGTTCAGTCCTCGATCCGGCACAGCGGGTTAAGGATCCAGCATTGTCACAGCTGGGGAGTAGGTTACAACTGCAGCTTGGTTCTGATCTCTGGCCTAGCAACTCCACATCCCATGGAGTAGCTAAAAAAGAAAAACAAAACAAAGCAAAAACCCCCACTCTTTTTTTTTTTTAAGCAAATAATATATCAGGATCATTTTCACCAGTTAACAAGCATAAGTCTATAATATAATTTGAATAACTACATAGGGTTTCTTTTTACGAGGATGCCACATGTTGAGACACTTACATTGCCAAGATTTTTGATAGTTGTATAATATCCCACCACACATATATACTACAATTTATCTGACATCTTATGTTGTCTGTTGTGATCCAGCTACATTAGGAAAATGAAGCCATATTAACAGTAATGAAATCTGTTTCTCTGACTCTCTTCCAACCTTGCCCTTCTCTTGCTGGGATTCAGGTTCTCTTCAAAGATGACTTCTCATATTTCTAGGAATCCCGAGGGATTCATCCGTTGATTCTATCAACAAATCCTGAACACCCATCACATATCAGGCAGTGCTCTGGGGGTGCATTAGTCAGGAAAAATGGGCATAGCTTCTGCTCTCTTGGGGTTTCCAATCTTATGGGGGAGGGCGAGACCTTAATCAGACAGTCACCCAGGAAATCACACACAAGCTATGTTAAGTGCCACTAAGGAAAAAGTAGAGTGCCCTGAGAACAATGGCACAGGGGCTTGACCCAGCTGGGGCTCAAGGAAGGTCTCTGTGGAAGTTCCTGCTGAGATGAGACCTGGGTGTGGAGAAGCTCTCTAGGTCTGGGGGAAGGGGTTCTGAAGAAAGAGGGTCATCTCGGGCAGAAGGAACCACAAGAGCAGACTCTGATGGTGGGAGCGGCTGGGTCTATTTGAAGAACTGGAGAGAGCCCCTGGCTGAGTGCATACCACACGGCATCTTCTAATGTGCAGGTTTTATTATCTTTCAGATGAAGGGGCCAACAGAGCAGGAGACAATTGCCATTGAGAAGATCATTTCTTGCACTCACAGGCCCCAAGAGGAAGGGGCACAGGGGAAGCACGAGAGTCAGAGGCTGCTGGAGCAAGGAAGAATCTTGTTGGAGCAAGGCAAGAGTCTTTATTGTGGTTTCCGTGGGAATGAACGGGGAAGGCAGGGTCCACAGCGGAGAAATGGCTAGACTAGTATTGGTGGGCTCTGGGGAAACGGGGCTGTTCCTCCTCGTCTGGTACCTGAGGTGGTTAGAGTCAGGAAATAGTGGCCCTGTGTGTGCACCGATGTGGTTGGTGTTTTGGGCTCTGGGTTGCTTTATTTGCCCATGAAAGGCACACTCACAGGCAAACTGTTGGCTGTCTCTAGCAACTGGCTACCCCTGGGACAGGAGTCCTTCCAGGGTCAGAAAGACCCAAGATGCCAAAGCAACCAAAGTACATAATAAAAGACATGACTAATACATTATATTTGAGAAGTATCAGAGGGGCAGAGTGGCTAGAGGAGAGTTGACAAGAGGGGGAAATGATGAGGAAGTATATTTCTCATTATGTCCGAGAGATTTCAGTGAAAGCAGACCTTCCCAGTTTTTGTAGTCCTTTTCCACTTTGGGCACAAACCTGCAGCTGGATGGAGGTGTTTGGGTGGCAGAAACATCTGTACTTAGAAGTGTCCCAGCAACTGAGTGGTTGATATTAGACTAAGCCTGGGTGCTGAGTCTCTTCCTTGAGGATATCTTTTTTCTTAAGTTCTTTGATCAAATAGATCCTACAGCAGTGGTTCTCACCTGGAAAGAATTTTATTCCTCGTAGGATGTTTGATAATGTCTGGAGACATTTTTGGTTGTAACAACTTGGTGGAGGGTGCTACTGGCATTTAGTGGGCAGAGGCCAGCAATGCTACTAAAAACACTAAAATGCATGGGACAGTCTGCCAACAAAAAGTATCACCTATCCCCAAATGTCAATAATGCCTTAAATATCTGCATTCAGGAAGTGAATAGGGCCAGGGTTTAAGCTGTGACCCTTCACAATGGAATTTTTCATTGCTTATCATGCTTCAGTGGACATATTCCATACATTATTCCTTTTTTTTTTTTTTTTGGTGGTGCATTCTTTTAATAGCCTTATATTTTTCCCATTGCTTAATGAATTTTATTACAATTATAGGTGTACAAAAATCATCACAACTCAATTTGATAGCATTTCCGTCCCAAACCCTCAGTGCATCCCCCTACCCCCCAGATTGTCTTATTTGGAAACCAAAGGTTTTCCAAAGTCTGTGAGTCATTATCTGTTCTGCAAAGAAGTTCATTGTGTCCTTTTTTTAGTTTCTTACACGTAAGTGGTAGCATTGGATGTTGCTGTCTAATTGTCTGACTGGTTTCACTTCGCATGATAATTTCTAGGTCCATCCATGTTGCTATAAATGTTGTTATTTCGTTCCTTTTAATGGCTGAGTAATATTCCATTGTGTGTATGTACCATATCTTCCCTATCCACTCCTCTGTTGATGGGCATTAAAGTTGTTTCCATGATTTGGCTATTGTATAGAGTGCTGCAATGAACACTGGAGTACATGTGTCTTTTCAACTCATGGTTTCCTCTAGATAGATGCCCAGGAGTGGGATTGCTGGATCAAATGGTAATTCTATTTTGAGTTTTCTGAAGAATCTCCATACTGTTTTCCACAGTGGTTGCACCAATTTGCATTCCCACCAACAGTGTAATAGGGATCCTTTTTCTCCACACCCTCTCCAGCACTTATTATTTGTAGACTTTTTGATGATGGCCATTCTGGCCGGTGTAAGGTGGTACCTCATAGTGGTTTTGATTTGCATTTCTCTAATGAGGAGTGATGTTGAACATCTTTTCATGTGTTTTTTTGCCATCTGTATGTCTTCTTTGGAGAATTGTCTGTTTAGATCTTCTGCCCATTTTTTGATGGGGTTGTTTGTTTTTTTAGTATTGAGCTGTAGGAGGTGTTTGTAAATTTTGGAGATTAATCCCTTGTCAGTTGATTCATTTGCAAATATTTTCTCCCATTGTGTGGGTTGTCTTTTCATTTTGTTTAGGGTTTCCTTTGCTGTGCAGAAACTTTGAAATTTAATTGTCCCATTTGTTTATTTTTCTTTTTATTGCCCTTACTCTGACAGATGGATCTGAGAAGATGGTGCTATCATTTATGTCAGAGAGTGTTTGGCCTATGTTTCCCTCTAAGAGTTTTAAAGTATCTACTCCTATATCTAGATCTTTAATCCATTTTGAGTTTATTTTTGTGCATGGTGTTAGGAAGTGTTCTAGTTTCATTTTTTTTACATGTGGCTGTCCAGTTTTCCCAGCACCACTTATTGAAGAGGCTGTCTTTTCTCCAATGTATATTCTTGCCTCCTTTGTCATAGATTAGTTGACTATAGATGCGTGGATTTAATTCTGGGCTTTCTATCCTGTTCCACTGATCTATATTTCTGTCTTTGTGCCAGTATCATACGGTTTTGATGACTATAGCTTTCTAGAAGAGTCTGAAGTCAGGGAGCCTGATTCCTCCAGCTCCATTTTTCTTTTTCAGGATGTCTTTGGCTATTCTGGGTTTTTTGTGCTTCCAAACAAACTTTAAAATATTTTGTTCTAGTTCTATGAAAAAGGTCCTTGGTAATTTGATAGGGATTGCATTGAATGTGTAGATTGCCTTGGGTAGTAGAGTCATTTTGATAATATTGACTCTTCCAATCCAAGAGCATGGTATGTCTTTCCACCTGTTTAAGTCATCCTTGATTTCTTTCATCAGCGTCTTATAGTTTTCAGAGTACAGGTCTTTTGTTTCTTTAGGCAGGTTTATTCCTAAGTATTTGATTCTTTTTGATGCGATGGTAAACGGGATTGCTTCTCTAATTTCTCTTTCTGATCTTTCATTGTTAGTATATAGAAATGCAGTTAATTTCTGTGTATTAATTTTGTATCCTGCAACTTGGCCGAATTCATTGATGAGCTCTAACAGTTTTCTGGTAGAGTCTTTAGGATTCTCTAGGTATGGTATCATGTCATCTGCAAACAGTGGTAGTTTTACTTCTTCCTTTCCAGTTTGGATTCCTTTTATTTCTTTTTCTTCTCTGATTGCTGTGGCTAGGACTTCCAAAACTATGTTGAATAGTAGTGGCGAGAGTGGACATCCCTGTCTTGTTCCTGATCTCAGTGGGAATTCTTTCAGCTTTTCACCATTGAGAATGATGTGAGCTCTGGGTTTGTCATAGATGGCCTTGATTATGTTGAGGTAGGTTCCCCCTATGCCCACATTCTGAAGGGTTTTTATGAGAAATGGTTGTTGGATTTTGTCAAAGGCTTTTTCTGCATCTATGGAGAGGATCATATGGTTTTTATTCTTCAGTTTGTTAATGTGGTGTATCACACTGATTGATTTGTGGATACTGACGAATCCTTGCATCCCTGGGATAAATCCCACTTGATCCTTTTAATGTATTGTTGGATTCGGTTGGCTAGTATTTCGCTGAGGATTTTTGCATCTCTGTTCATCAGTGAGATTGGCCTGTAATTTTCTTTTTTTGTGGTATCTTTCTCTGCTTTTGGTATCAGAGTGATTGTTGCCTCATAGAATGAGTTTGGGAGTGTCCCTTCCTCTGCAATTTTTTGGAAGAGTTTCAGCAGGGTAGGTGTTAGCTCTTCTCTAAATGTTTGATAGAATTCACCTGTGAAACCATCTGGTCCTGGACTTTTGTTTGTTGGAAGTTTTTTAATCACAGTTTCAATTTCAGAACTTGTTGGTCTATTCATATTTTCTATTTCATCTTGGTTTAGTCTTGGAAGATTGTACTTTTCTAAGAATTTGTCCATTTCTTCTAGGTTTTCCATTTTATTGCCATATAGTTGCATATAGTAGTCTCTTATGATCCTTTGTATTTCTGTGATGTCCGTTGTTACTTCTCCTTTTTCATTTCTAATTTTACTGATTTGTGTCCAGTCTTTTTTCTTGGTAAGTCTGGCTAAGGGTTTATCAATTTTGTTGATCTTTTCAAAGAACCAGCTTTTAGTTTCATTGATCTTTTCTATGGTTTTCTTCGTTTCTATGTCATTGATTTCAACTCTGATCTTTATGATTTCTTTTCTTCTGTTAACTTTAGGTCTTGTCAGTTCTTCCCTCTCTAGCTGCTTTAGATGTAAAATTAGGTTGTATATTTGTGCTTTTTCTTGTTTCCCTAGGTAGGCTTGTATTGCTATAAGCTTTCCTCTTAGAACTGCTTTTGCTGCAACCCAGAGGTTTTGGGGTGTCGTGTCTTTGTTGTCATTTGTTTCTAGGTATTTTTTAATTTCCTCTTTGATTTCTTCTGTGATCCATTGGTTATTTAGTAGCGTGTTGTTTAGTCTCCATGTATTTGTATTTTTGGCCATTTTTTTCTTGTTGTTGATTTCCAGTCGTATAGCATTGTGGTCAGAGAAGATGCTTGAAATGATTTCAATTTTCTTAAAGTTACTGAGGCTTGATTTGTAACCCAGGATGTGATCAATCTTAGAGAATGTTCCATGCGCACTTGAGAAAAATGTATATTCTGTTGCCTTTGGATGGAATGTCCTATAAATATCTATTAAGTCCATCTGATCTAGTGCTTCATTCAGGGCCTGTGTTTCCTTATTGACTTTCTGTCTGGATGACCTGTCCATTGCTGTAAGTGGGGTGTTAAAGTCCCCCACTATGATGGTGGTATTGTTGATTTCTCCTTTTGAGGTTGTTAGCAGTTGCCTTATATATTGTGGTGATCCTATGTTGGGTGCATAGATATTTAAAATTGTTATATCTTCTCCTTGGATTGATCCTTTGTTCATTATGTAGTGCCCTTCCTTGTCTCTTAAAATGTTCTTCATTTTAAAGTCTATTTTGTCTGATAGGAGTATTGCTACTCCGGCTTTCTTTTGATGCCCGTTTGCATGGAATATTTTCTTCCATCCTCTCACTTTCAATTTGTATGTGTCTCTAGAAGTGAAGTGGGTCTCTTGAAGACAGCATATATATGGGTCTTA